>JBBMOC010000074.1:1687419-1902419 GCA_037975185.1 Centropyge bicolor
TTTTTTTGTAATTCCAAAACTACAGAAAAAAAAGTGATGTCCTCATGTGCTTCTTTGAGTGCCTCAGTTCCTCTGAACATCAGCAGTTGTGTCATGAGGATTCCCTATTTCCCTGGCTTTACTGGAAAATCCCCTCATTGTGTGTGTGAGTAATGGAATGCGCACTCATACAGCATCACACAGTCCACTTTGCCTGTTGCTCACACAGGTACAGTACACACACACACACACACACACACAGGCTTGCGTCTGGTTTTTCCACAGCAGTAGGGGAGTTCTTAGTGGTTTGAGTTTAAACAGGAAAACAGAAACAGAGCGGGGTGTGTTACAGCAGGATTCCTCTCTCTCTCTCTCTACATAAGGCTGATGAGTGGTTGCAGTGTGGGTTGAGAGTGGAAAGCTTCCATGGTGTGCTTCTTGTCCCACAGACACACACACATACACACACACACACATTCACACAGGCATGTTTCCCCATGCACGCACACAAAGACTTTCATGACACGAATGCAGACATTACATGATCATACCTACTCAAAAATATAAATGCTCACACACACACACACACACACACACACACACACACACACACACACACACACACCTCCAGCAGCAGTAGGCCTGCTCTATGACTCGTCTGTTTTCCCTTTCATGTGGAAACATTACAGTTCCAGTCAGGCTCACCACTGTTACCATGGAGACACAAGAACAACTCAGTGTTATTGACAGCAAGTAGAGGCAGTGAAATTGAAAATGGTTAGCTCTGGCATACTTTTTATTTTTGCACTTTGTTTCTGGGACTAACAGTCACCAAAAACTACACTCTAATACCAACGACACGAAGTGCACAGGCACGGATTTAGCTAAAAAAAAAAAAAAACATGTAAGGAGACAGGAAGTGTACACACACACTGAGGTAACTGCTCTGGCATTGTTGTTGCTGCCATGGTGTCCCTGTGCTGGTTGATGTTCATGGTGACTCACTATTGGCTATTGTAGAAATCCAAATATACCTGCACAAAACACCAACATGTTTGAAAGGAGACGTTCAGGAAACACAGGCACAGAGAGGTGAACTGGCTCAGAGTGATATGTAAGTGATCGTGATGATATGAATAATACAAATTATATGTATTGTTTATACATGATGTGAATATTGGACTTGGTGAAGATAAAGAACACCATAAGGCAAACTGGAGTATTATTGTTGTAGTGTTTTCTGTGTGTTGTTAATAGATCACATGTCTGCAGCCTTCTTGCTTATACAATGGGCTAATTAGCACAAGACAAAACACAGACTCTGTTTAGGTCAACTTATCAATGTGGTAACAAGTTTTACCCCCTCCAGCATGCCTACTTCATGTACTACTGTTTGCATTTTTTGTTGACCGTTTTTGAATACAAGCCATTGCTTTTCATTCATTTCTTTTTTCTAGTGTAATAAGGTACACATGAGTTTTGGTAGTGCTGCAGTATTGTTGTTGCTGTGTCAGCACACATTCATTTCAGCACATTCTCTTTGAGTCACATTAGATTTATTTTTGTCAGCTGGTTATTTGACAATGAAGACAACAACTCCCAAGATCCTTTGCTTCACGATGCCCAAACAAACTACATCTTTTGTTTTCATTGTTTTGATTAAGAGACTGAACATAAATACTATGCTATGAAAAATTACAACTAGTCAGCCAATCAGAAAGCTAAACAACTGAACTGAGGGATGGCCTCTGACTTTAGCTGCTACTATCACAGCCAACTATTTTACAAAGCAATCTATGCCTATAACTAATTGCATTTCATTTTCACACCAGTAAGAGTGCTCTGTGTGTGCGCCTGCTGCTGCAAACCCATGTCATCTTGCAACAACCAACACCACAGGGTGTGTGACTTTTTGAAGTATGATCTATGGCATAATGAGCAGAATATGTTTGGCTCATATTATAAAAGAATCACAACTGCAGTGCTAAACACAACAGTGCTAAAATAAATGTAAAATAAATGATTATTTTCCAAATATCAAAGATCTGAGTGACTGGGCCTGAGTGGGCATGACATGTGTGGGCTCAGGCTTCTGCTGTGCTGTACAGCAGCAGAGTGGATGCTGGGGCAGAAATCACCATGCAGCCCACTCATCATGAAAGAGAAACACTGTGTCGTGCTGACAACACAGAGCATCAGCCAGCTGATCTCAGCAACTGACACACACACACAAATACATACACAATGATAGACGTCTGTGTTTTCATGTTATTCCTTACACAGGTTGAAGATGTAATTGGCCTCTGTACTCTGCCATGTGTGTTGGCCGGGCAGACACTGATTGGAAGCCTGGTTGTAATCTGGAATTTGATGCCCCTGACTAATGTTCCAATTGGACTGAATTTCTGAGTTGTCTTTTCACATGCAGTTTGAGGGCACACCACCTTTTTAATTGCCTGAATGATAAATGAGTCAGTTCAACGTGAATTTCCAACATGCTGCCAAAAGATCTGTGAAAAACTGTAGTGAATGTTTTAATTTCATTTGTTTAAAAACTTCAAAACTGCAGCTAACAAATCAATTGTAAAATGGTCGTGCTGCACTTACTGTTTCCTCTGAACACACATGTCATGTAAGGGCAAGTCCTTATGTCCGCTATACATTAGCAACAGTTTAACAGTGTAGTTATAATGTGTGAGTGTTCATGTGTTAATGCACACACTCATAGTGGGTGGTAGGTTGGTAGAGGGAGAGAGCCAGAGTAAAAGCTCTGTAAACACCTCTCAGATGAATGAATTTTCCACCAGCCATGAGTCACTGCATGCAGCAAGCTGTCCACCACTGACAGTGTGAGGAAAGAAGGAAGTAAGAAAGAAAGAAAGAAAGAAAGAAAGAAAGAAAGAAAGAAAGAAAGAAAGAAAGCTATAAGACACAAACAAGTTGGAAAGTTGATGTCAATGCAATAATGTAGCTTTTGTGTTGTTTTGTGTGTCTTATTAGTGGTGGGAGTGTGAAAGACTCTCTCTCTCTCTCTCTCTCTGTCTGTCTCTCTCTCTCTGCCCCCCCCTCTGTCTCTCTGTCTCTCTTTCTGCCTCCCCTCCTCTCTCTCTCTCTCTCTCTCTCTCTCTCTCTTCCTCTCCCTCCCTCCCTCCCTCTCTCTTTCTCTCTCTCTCTCTCTCACACACACACACACACATTGTGGTTTAATGTTTTGCAACTAACTTCCCTCCTGACTGTTATTTTGTAAATTAAGTGCCAGATATGGAAACTGTGCTCTTATATATGTTTTGCAAGCAGTGCTAAAAGCAAAATGTAGTCTCACTGCCTCACTGACACACACACACACACACACACACACACACACACACACACACACACACACACATCCATAAACGCACTCTTACATACCTCATTCTCTATTTTCCATGGCTCGGAGTGTACCTTCCTGTAATTGGTGCAGCAGGCCCATGGAAGAACAATGTCCCATTAAATTAGGAGGGTCAGGAAGTCAGCACACCAAGGTGAATGCCTGAACTTCCCCACACACTCTTTCCATGTACTTTGGACACACACACACACACACACACACACACACACACACACACACACACACAGAGCACAGAATTCCATCCTGTACAATAGCTTCTGTTGAATCCCACTTATGCAAACACATTAGCTTGTGACCTCCTCCGCTCCTCTCTGACAGACTGGCCTTTCCCAGCCAGATACTGTCCACATTTTATGTCCAGGTTCCTCAAAGGTAAGGGAACCGTGCAGCCACACTTCAGCTTAAAAGCTAATGGGATTCAGCTATACTCACAGTTTGTCTGGGGAATTAATAAATATTTTATGAAGCTTAAATAACTCCAACAAAACATATGGATATTCATGGTAACAGAAACATTAAAGGTAGCTTCTGATAATCTCCTCATTTAGCCCTTTTTCCACCATAGGATCTAATAAGAAGGTTGGTGTGACGTTTACAGGGCATCTTAATGATTCCCAGAGAATTTGCCAATTTCATATTTTTTAAGTGCTTTTTTCTAGTGTTACTCCCACAGCAAAATGCCCACTGTAAAATATCTCATACTCTGATGTACAAATTCTTGGACTCGTTGTCTGTGTAGTGCACAGTGCAGTCTCTACATTTTTGGAGCTTGGAGCCTAGAAGTGTTTTCTAGTGTTTTATTTTGGAGGTGTTGGGATAGGTGTATTTTTGATTTTCGGACAGAACCCGGCTAACTCTTTCCAACTTATTTCAGTTTTTGTGCTCAGCTTGGCCAGCTTACTCTCAGCAACAAAAGCAAGTCATATCATATAATCCAGTTATTGAACAGATGAGAGACATTGAAACTGCTGGTCCAATGTCAGTGGTGAAGGTCAAGTCTGAAATGCGCTGCAACAGGCTGTTGGTGTGAATTTTCATGAAGTACTGGTCCTGGTATTGGTACATTCCTATAAATAAGCAGCAGGATTCAATGTTCCAAAATGCTGAGCTATTCCTTGAAAATCTGTTAGGAAACTGAGTTCTCCTTGGAAATAAGTGATATATTCTCACAAGGAAAAGCTGCCTGCAAACAGCCCAGCCTTATATCCACCTTCAATAAGAGCTCATATCACAAACTGTGAGGCCATGTCAGAGACCTGGACCACACGGTGCTTTTTGATTCATTGCCCTTGAGATTGAAACAAGATGTAATGAATTTGGTAGGTAGGTATTTTCCAACACCCCCGCCTGTCAACACAGCTGTTCAGGAAAGCCAAGATCCCTCATCCAAGGTCAAGTTTACCCAACATACTACAGTACAATACCTTCATAAAACCACCATCAGTCTGCAACAGAACACAATAGACAGGAGCCCCTCCCACCCCCCCTCATCCACCCTCAACTCTCATACCTCCACTCTCCAGCCAACACTTTGATGCTATCATCTTCCTGCCGAGCAGATGGTTTTCCAAGACTCTGAAGCATCATCCCACTTATGCTATTACTTGATTCATACGACAGCAGAGAAATATCTCCCCTTTCCACACCTTAACCCTGCCCCCTCCCTCCCCTGTGGTCCTTTGTTCTGGCTCTGCTGTGTTCCTGTTTTGACCATAAAGGCAGTGGAGAGGGAGAGGAAAAGACAATACGACAATTTCTGGCTCCCATGCAGACATTTAGGAGCCCAATTGGACAAGAATTTGCCGTGATGGAAAAAGGAAAACCTCCTCCCCTCACCCCTCCTTCCATTCCTTCATTAACAAGCCAGAGCATTGTATTCCTGAGGCTGTGGGGACACATGAGAGAAAGGGAAAGAAAGGTTCCCTCATCTGGAATGCAAAATGGGGAATGAACGTGGATGGGAGATTGAAGGGCCAGGGGACTGGAGAAATGAACAATGAAAGAAGGAGAAGAGCAGAAAGTAACGCTGTGCAGGAATTCTTGATCATAGCGGGCTGGGCTGAGGTGGAGTCAGGTCATGCTTACTTGTGATTCGTGTATAGTGTTTGGTACAGGAGGTGTTCAAACTTGGCTGAGAAAAACATTTATGTAAGAAAAACACCCAAAGCCAAACCAGTGGGCCCTGGAGACTACAAGGTTCATTAAACCCAGAATAATGGAACTTCTATTGTTAGAGCTTGGCCTGTAGTGGAACTACTTTGTCCTGCTACCTTCCCCTTCCTTGAGGGAAGGTCATGGGGTCCATAAAATGGTTCATCCCATGAGCAAATTGCACGGAAATCTTGTGAATTAACATTCTGTTCTGTGGGTTGTGCTAGTGGTAAGCTCATGGAGAGACAAAATTGGAATGGGTCCATCTTGTTGTAGGAACCTTTTTACTAAATTTTACTGAATTACTACACTATTCAGCCAATCAAACTTTGGCATTGTGGCCACTTAGGTAGGTAGCTAGCCATGTAAAAAGATAGCATCTCCATTCTTGACCCTGTCTATAAAGCTCTGAATTATACATAAAGGGGAAACAGCAGACCTATTGGAATCTGATTAAATCCTCATGACAAAATGATTTAAAGCTCTTGAGCCTACAAGGTCACTACAATGAATATTCACATCTCCAGTGGACATCCAGTCTGTGAGGTCAAGTAGGATTTGAGTCATGAATCTTGTGACTTTAGACTTGACAAAATCAAAAAGACTTACATCTCAAGTTTGACTTTAACATCAATAACATGTAGCTTCTCTTAAGTCTCTGATGCTGGAGTGACTTGATATCCGCCTCAAGCTGGAAATGTAAACTCTCTTTTGGGGTATTGAGTTTTCTATCACAAGCGACAAGAGAAAAGAACTGGAACATGTCTCATTGTTATACAGCTCTCTCCTGCTGCGGTCGCTCATTTCTGTAAGCAGGTAATGCAGTGTCTCTGGGTTAATACAAGATGAGGGAGAATCAGAGCGTGTGTGAGCCTTCAGGGAGACACATGATTAGACCACAGAACTTCAATTCACCTATGCAGAACTTCTACACCTTCTATGCATAGCTTTTTAATGTGAGCAGAAGGGTATGTGCAGCATCTCTCTCAGACTGTGATTTTATTGCATAACAGCTCTGAAAATCTCCCTAACCCATTTCCATTTCCATGTTTCCATTCCTCTGTCTCTAGGACATTTTCCTCTGTCACACCTCCCTCTGTTATGAGATAAATGAGTAAAAGCTGGAGTTTTTTTTGTTACACATTTGACTCTGTCTCAGCCTCTGCCAAATGTAATCAGCCCACATCTCTGTTTCAGCTGGCCTCTAATGCCTCTATTGTGTTGCAAACCCTGACTGGTGAGTCATGGTCTTCACCTTGATTGGCCTGTGCGTACATGTGCACATGGAAAGAGAAAGGAAAAATGCACAAATAGACATACCTGCATTTCATAATAGTGGGGACATTCCATTCCTTTTACCAATACCACTAGCCCAAAGGCACTGCTTATGGCAATTCTGAGCATTCAGCTAACCAAACCCTAATTCTAATGCTCCTGCTTACCTGAAGCTAATTATCACTGTAGAGTTGCATAATCATTTTTCCTATTAAATACTTTTATTACTTTTCAGAAACTCATTTCTAGCAGCAGCAATCTCTGATCATCCAACTGTATACTACTTGCCCAGCACCAAACAGCAGACAGACAAATATGGTAATGATGTGGTGAACATGGTGGAGCTAAGGGGACAAAGGACTTTTAGTGGAGACCAAACCAAAGCAAAAGGGAGAGCAGATATTGGACTTATACAAGGAGCAAATGAGCATGATTCCAAATGAACGCTAATGTTGCTTCATCTCTTTGTAGTGATTTGTAAATAGACAAATATTTTCCAATGTCAGCTTTATAAGGTTTATAAGAAATTGTGTTTATGGTTTGTTCCTGTGGCCCCTAGAAGCCAAAAGGGTTTATTAATTATTATTCATTAAAGCCACTTTAGTCATGAACTTACTGGACAATGGTAAATTCTTCTTTTTTACCCTTGTGAAGGTTATTTGTCTGAACCAGGATGATAGTGCTACCACACACACAACTATCTGGATGTAACTGTGTTCTTGTTTTGGTATTGACAAATTTCTCTGACTACTTTTTCATCATCCATCCTGGACCATAATTATATGTGTAAAAATTGAATATCAGCAATGTCTTCTTGTTACTCCCTGGATTTTAAGAACCTTCTACCTATCACAGTAAATAGTATTAACATTCTCTATGTCCCCTTCTCTACAGGATGAAGTGAAGGTTCCTTCCAAACTCAGCATCTCTAAATCCATGAAGGTTTCTGAGTCTGAAAGGAAGGCAGGAAGCAGAGGAGGCAGCCTGCTGGAGCTCAAGGAAGCGGTGGAAGAGGGTGAAGAGGAGGGAGGAGAAGAAGAGAAGGCAGACAAACCCCATGTAGACCTTTCGTCAGATGAGGAAGGGTTGGAAATTGAGGAAACCATCGAGGAGACTAGGGCTGAGCGCATCAAACGCAGCAGCCTGCAGCGCGTACAAAACCTGAAGACGGTCTTCTCAAAAGAGAAGATGGATAAGACCAGAGCAAAGACCAAGGAGAACCTGGAGAAGACCAAGCAAAAAACCAGGGAAAACCTGGAGAAGACAAAGCAGAAGACAAAAGAGAACCTGGAGAAGACCAGGCAGAAAACCAAGGAAAATTTAGAGAAGACCAAGCAGAAGACCAAGGAGAACCTGGAGAAGACGCGCCACAACATTGAGAAGAAGATGGGAAAGCTTGGAACACGCATGAGCGTCAACCCTGAGCGCAAGCAGAAGATGCAGACTTCCCGTGACAAGATGAAGAAAGCCTTCACACCAGACCACGTCGTTTACGCCCGGTCCAAGACTGCCGTATACAAGGTGCCCCCCTTCACCTTCCACGTCAAGAAAGTCCGCGAGGGCGCCGTTGAGGTGGTCCAAGGCACAGAGATGGTGGAAGTGTCCCAAGATGCCGAGCCCTTCAGTGGAGTGGATGGGGAGGTTGAGGAGGGTGCAGTAGAGGTTGAGATGGAGATGATGAATGGAGGAGGGGATGAGGAAGAAGCTGAGGAGGATGAAGAGGAGGACAGCCAAGACGCCCTGCAGGAGCATGAAGACAGAGATAGAGACAGCGACTAGATAAAGAAAAATTAATTATCCAAGATCCTAAGAAAAACCTCTGCACCAACCCTGAGGTTCTTTTGTGAAAAGAATACAGTGTGGGTATTGAGATTGCTAAAGAGTAATTACAGTTCATTACAACTTGGGTTCTATTTTTTTTAATTCTGGCCATTATTCCTATCAGTTATGAAAACATTGTACTGACCAAAGCATTGACCAGAGCTAAAAGGAGAATGAGTATTGGACTTGACACTTGCCGGGGGGGGGGGGGCACAAACATGATGCTAAGTGAATGCTAATGTTGCTTCACACCTACAAGATGTGGAAATAGAGAACTGTTTGCTAACACATTTGACATATAAACTTTATACGGTGATTGTTTGTCAGTGTTTACAGATTGTTGTGCTGCCCTCAAGTGGTGGGGAAAAAAATGACCCAAGAGCAAAATGAGGGCCGAGTGCTATTCTAGCTTAGAAAAACTGTACACAATTGACAAAGAGTCGGGGTAACTGGGGGTCAGTAGGGCCTCAGTGGCAAGTGCTCTGATCATGGGTTATGGCATTCCGAGATCTCGGCAGTCAACTTTGTCAAGACAATGTTATTATTATTACTTCTAGAAATGATGGCCAGCACTACCAAAAAGACCCAAGACAGAATTATCATTTATCAACTTACATCAAAAACATAATGAAAGGTTCATGAAAATCTTTTCATATTTACAAAAGCACTTCAAGGATTGTTAAAGTCCATTTGTGTGTGGAAGGTGTAGATGAAAAAAGAAGAAAATTGGAAGAGGAAACAGACAGTAATAATTTGTGGGTGGGGCTGGTGGAAGAGAGATGGGGCCGTGGCAGAATTGACACGATAAAGAGATTGTTACGACGGGACACAATCATTCCCACTGTAAAAAAAAAAAAAAAAGAATTGGTCAGCATTTCTTTTCTTGTTTCATTTTTTGAAATCAAGATGCTAACTACTCACAGCTAATGGGATGATAATGTAGAAACAACTCATCTCCTGCCCTCTGGTTTTCCAAATGCATTAAAGTAAATAGTCTCATGGACTGTTTGGTAGCTGATTCCCAATGGCCAAATTATTAATTAACACACTGAGTATACTCATGCTTATGGAGACATTTCTTGTGTTTTACAAATATTTTCCTTGATAAACTATTCCTTCCACCTCCTTTGTTGTTCAACTGTTTAAATACTGAAGTGTTATCTTACTCTGCTTACTTTAGCCTACCCATTATTTAGAAGCGCAGTGATCCTATTGAAAATTCTAGGTTTTGATGAGCTCACATTTAAAGATTTCTTGGTATGATTTTGTATGTCAGCACAATTTACACTTGATGTCTTCTCCTTTTCATTACTGTCAGAATGCAACCTTTCTTGTGTTGTCCTTTCAACACACCATGTTTCATGCATTACTCTTAGGTAACACTTTACTGCCAGTGTTCTCAAAGAATCACCAGTAGCCACGAAAAAGAAAGTCTGCAAAACACAACATAAGACAGAGACAGCTCATGCGTAGGTCCATGACATTTCATTCACTAGTGGTATTCTCATGAGAATGTTCTTCCTAAAAACTTCTGTTCTATTTAAAGACATGTGGTATAAATAAACTGAGATAAAGGCCAATACTTTCAGCAAGCCTCACAAAACCCTGCTAGAACCAGTTACAACTCTTATCAATGCTGTGTACTCTGGGATACTGTCCATGGACAGGACTAAGACTCCAAACAAGAGTGTATCTTATCACTGTGGTCGGACACTGACCCCTAGTGTCCTGTCACCTGACTATAATTTCCTCTGCTCTAGATTAAAGGTGCATTTCTTTCGTCATTCAAATGACCATTTCATCCAACTATCTTCACATAGGTGCCATTTATTGTCCACATTTGCTTGTTTGTAACAAGATGTATACATGTGTTTTATATATTTACCACTACTGGTGGTACTTCATGAGTGCCTTGCAAGACTGAATTAAGAACTAATGTCTTCCATTCTTAATTGTTCTGCTCTGACTGCATTTTTATAGCATAATCAAGATAAATGTCCATCCAACTATGCATTTTCCATTTCCATTTTCCAATGCTCGCCACTGTTTACTGAAGGAGCATGCACCCTGGACAGATCAGGTGTTGATCAAAGGCCTAATGTAGAGAGAGGCACAAGACAAATTTGTGAATCCAAGGTGGTGAAAACATCTTTTTCACCTTTTCTTTTTATATAACTGTGGCAAAAGTTAACCACATTGCCAGAGTATTTGTACTGTCAAAGTTTAGTTTCAAGTTTAGTCACATCGCAGTTTTGCATCATCTTGCCTTCTGCTGCCTGCGCCCTTTCTGCATCTATAATAGCTTATTGGGCCAGATATTTTTTATGTTTGCACAGATTTCACCGTGTAAGAAAAGACACATTTGACACTCTTACATGTAATTAAGGATAACATATTCTAACTTTTTGATGCACAATTATAGAAGAGAATCATTTCAGTCGCTTAATGCTCAGCCATTTGATATTTGGTATTAACAATGCCATATCTGTTAAAGCAGTAACAACATGCAGCTGTGCAGAGACATATGTCAAATGGAACACAAAATGTAGATCACGCTTAATCTTTCATGCTTTTGTTTTGTTGGTAACTGATTCCTTTGTAATGTTTTTTTGTGCTTAACCACTAATGATTTAATTAATAAAAGCTATTTGGTTCACAGTTTCTGTTTCTATTGAATGTTAGCAGAAAATGTCAAGGATGGACACAAATAAATGCCAATTGCAAAACATATTTACTGTTGATCTATATGATGTAATGCAAGATGCTATGTGAAGTTTAACATTATAAAAGTTAGATCAATAAAAGGCAAAAAAAAAAAAAGTAGAATCCACTCACTTATTTTTGGTTGAACAATAGTTTTTATTTATTGTCACTGTGGGATGCTTTGTTAAATATAATAGATACATTTATTTCTGCAAGGACCACATGATATCCCAAATGACGCCAAAAAACAACTAAAATCTCTTATCTATTATATAGCTATTACAGACAGATTATATTTAGAGTCAGACAAAAACACAAATGAATAAGATTTAAAATAAATGGAAATAAATTAATAAAAAATAAAATTTGATTTTTATTAATAACTCATTTCCTTCTCCATCCTTAAAAAAAAAACTCATCTGTTGCCCTCTTTTATTCTGTTCATCGGAGGTGGGGTTGTTAGCGGAAATAGGAGAACTGGCAGGACTGTACAAAGCTACCGGAAGTTCATATGACTGCGACCGGAAATGGAAATTTTCTGTGCATAAATAATAACCTAAAAATATTTATTCTTATATTATCGGGTGAAAGCCATAGCATCTTTCGATAATGAGCATTTTTCTTATGTAGCCTATTTGTACAGAGTAAACGAGGACATGAACATATAAATACTGGCTTATTATACATATATACATGTCATTATTGTTCGAGATTATATTTATTTTGAAATTTAAAATCGGAAGATGTCTTTAATATTCATTTTTAGCTTGATGCTCGTCAACAACAGCTGCATCGCCAGAAACCAGAAGGCGTTAAAGTAGTTGGCGATGTGACATGTACGTCAACTAACGTGTGTTAGGTTTAAAAGTTGTGTGTGTGTGCTGTCCGCTGCTTGTCCATGTTGTGTCTGTAAGGTGTGCTGCAGTCTCTTAAAAGGTGAGTTTAAGATGTAACTACCTTTTAACTAATGACTTATGGCGCATGACTGTGAAGTTTTGGTCGAGCGCTAAGTTATTGTATCTGTATCTACTATGCTAGCTAGTAGAATAGCTTACCTTCGCGAGCTAGCTAACGTTACACTGGCATATCCCACCAAAGTAACTTAAATTCACCACCTTCCCACGCGTCGTGGGTACATCTGCTCATTAAAAAAACAGAGATTTCCATCTGCAACTTTGCTGCACATAATCTCTGGTTACTTACGAGCCAACCACAGTGTGCACTAACGGTAATGTTAGCTAGCTAAGCTACGTCTCAAAGTTGGTGTAGACCGATGCGTTCTGCTTTCTTGTGCAGCCTGAAAAGGTAATAGCAGTTCCTCATATAGAGGCCTGTGTGATAAATGGGCTACTACAGTTTTCCTTTGAATAGGAGTTTTCTCTGCTAAATGGCATGCTTCGCCAAAATACAGGTGATGTTTTTTGAATCAATGTTTTGGTCAAATTGGCTTATAAAGTTGCCAGTAGACTCATCATTAAGCAGTTCCTTCATCATTAATCTTCCTGCATCTTAGAAAATACTTCTGTTCTTTGATTTGACATTTGCCAAAACATTGCTAGTACTGAAAATAAAAAAATACTCAGTGCTTTCCGTGATTATTGGATATTACTTCTCTGGAACTACCTTTAGATTATTGGCAATTGTGTTAAATTAAACTACACAACCCTGACTGGGAAATATTATCTGGGATGTTAACTGATTTTCATGTCCTATTTTTGGTTGATGGAAAGTAATGTCATGATGACAGTTATTTACTGCAGTTGAGTACTGTGAGAATAACAATGTGCTGGTAATTGACTTGTCTGAGTCTGGTTACATTTGCTTTGCTCCTAGTAAAACAAATTTGTTGTAGAAAATGACAGATTGATTCTAAATGTGGCCAAGATAAATTCATTCAAATACATCTACTGACAGTGTGCTAAGCAGATGATGAGGTTACAAACAAACAGAGTGACACTGAATGGTAGGAAGTGTACACTGTCTTAGGTGCAGTTTCTCAGATTTTGAGGGTTTTGTCAGCATTGTCTGTATGTAGCTGCAGACCTTTATCTAAAGTGATCAAAAGAAATAAATGGGAACACTTGCATCCCTTTGGAACTGCTCACCAGTTTGGTGGACATTGGTTTACATTATTTACCAATATCACTGTTTCCTGAAAGGCATTCATTGGACTGTAAGGACCTGTACCATTCCTCTCTTCAATAAAACGTTGCAATAGCTGTTTCCTCTTATTTTACTCTCTTTAACTCCACCACCTTCTATTCAACTTTACTCTTGTTTACTCGAATGTACAAAGCCTCCCTCTGGTCATCTTCATCATTACTACTCTTGTTTACTGTCCCTTTTCCCTCCCCCTCATCCTTACCCTGGCTTCTTTTCCTGCCATCCTCCTGCTTCCACAGGAGCACCATGGCCATGTGGATTCAGGCCCAGCAACTGCAGGGTGAGGCATTGCACCAGATGCAGGCACTGTACGGCCAGCACTTCCCTATCGAGGTGCGACACTACCTGGCCCAGTGGATTGAGAGCCAGCTCTGGTAAGCAATAGGCCTTGATCTTTATTTTTATTCTGATTTTCCAATTGCCAAAATCAGTCTCTTTTGAATAGAAACCTTTACAATCTGTAAGTTAAATTGACTACAGATTTCAGAATCAACTGTCAGCCTATCATATTACAATTCAACAGCACCACAAAGTACATCCTCCAAAGTGATGATCAAATCATTTAATCAATACTTAAAAATAGTGTATTAGACTGCATAGGTGTTTTAGTTTACTGTAACTGGAAACTGAATGTATATTTATTACATTGTTTAGGTGACTAAGTCAGCCCATCTTTTGACAGCTTCAATCATATTTTCATAGTTTTGATCACGATTTCTGTCAGTACAAAGTTAGCATTTAGCTGCAATTGGAAACACAGCAACAAATGAGCCTTGTGCCTCGTTGCATTGCACAGCTGTTAACCTCCTATCTAAAGTTTGTTATTATCATAAGATCTTGTCATACATTACAAGTTAAATGTATTTGTCTGAAGTTTAATAGTCACATTCAAGAAATTTATGTACATTATTTAGTCATGTGATAGCCAAAGATTGACATTGGCTTATGATCGGTTAAAATTCTGAATTATTGAATATGAATATAATATGAAGTATTGCTGCCCTTTATAGGGATTCAGTGGAATTGGACAACCCAGCTGAGGAGGCCAAGGCCAAAAGTCTGCTGGACAACCTGGTCGCAGAACTGCAGAGGAAAGCCCAGCTTCAGGGAGGAGAGGATGGCTTTCTGCTCAAGATCAAGCTGGGCCACTATGCTAGCCAGCTCAAGGTACAAGTCAGCTACTACAAGACTAGGGCAAACAAGCCTGCCCTAAAACCTTATTTTACCAGTCACTGGAACATTTTGCTGAAACAATGTGGTGCAGGTAACATGAAGCAGCTCTTATTTGTCAGCTGTAGTGATGCTCAAACAAACTTTTCCTGAGGTCTTGTCCAGTGAGATTTCTGTTACCTTCACTAATATATTTTGGCATAGTGGCCGCAGTCAGAACTGCAAATCATATGATGCCAGCTGAAACAAAGAAAACTTTCTTATAGGCGATGACTACATTTTTCTGGCCACCATATGCATTCTGAACTCAGTGTGCCATAAGATGCAAGCAATTTGAAAATTCAAACAGCTGATTTAGTGTGAAGTTTCCATGGACATAGGCCCCACAGACCCTCTCCCTTCCTGGGGAACCAGGGCTCCCCAGCATAGTACCAGGAGTGTGGAGAGTGACCTGGCAAGAGGCCGGACAAGCTAGCTTGTAATAAATTACACTCTAATTTATATTATATGCAAGTTAGCCTATATCATGTTGCCAAAACATTTTACGCTATACTCACATTGTCAATAGTGGTGTAAAATTAAATTTCACCCTGAAACTGTAGGTGTGGCAAGCCACAAAAAAGATCACTTATGGCATAATGTTGCTGCTACTGTGATGAAACAATCCCAGTGTGCGTTTTTCCTGACATTGTCAATGACACACATACATGACTCCATAGTCAATGTCTCCCATGCAGTCAGCAGCTGCACTTTATCAAACTTTGACAGAGCTCTCCTCCTCTCTGTACAGCATGGTAGACACGTTCAACTTTGTAAATATTTAGCTGTTTTGCTGTGCTGAACGTTTATCTTATTTGCTAGTCCCTACTTTTTCCCTTGCACTTTCACATAGACATGAAATTTTGACACCACTTGAAGTTTGGCTTGACAATCAGTACACCATTTTATGTGTGCATTGAGTCAGCAGGAAGCCAACCGTCTCAGCCAGAGAAGGACAGAACTCAGTATCTACTTAAGTAGATAGATTTAATAGATCCATGATGTGATGTTTTGAGGTTATTTGGTAGAATGAATTAGAATGAAAAGGAAAATTTTACTGAAAACCTTTATTATCATGATCAAGCTAATTAAAGTCATGTTGGTATGTTCACTAAAATAGTTTTTATATAAATACTGGTGGTTAAAGCAAGCAATAGTGCAGTGCAATGCAATGTGTTTTGCAGTGAGCTTAGCACTTGCCGCTATCATTCACAAAAGTGCCCTCCTGTGCACTGAATCATGCCATGTGCCGAATCACATCAGATCACAGTGCTCACAGAATGATGGAAAAAGGCCAATTATTGCCTAACCTCTCAATCAAAATAACAGTAGTTTGTTTTGCTGCCATCAGAACTGCTTTTGCTGTTACCAACAGTAACTACAGGTGTCACCAAATCAAACAGAACTGAAATCTTAATAAGGGAAGAGTGAGTTTATGACAGTGTTATTTGCTGGACTGGTGCACATAACTTTTTAAGTCAGATACTGAGCTGAGAACCAGGAGATGGTGTTTGGCACTCACCCCATACATAGAGTGGTCTTAAACGCAAGCTTCATCACTGTCCTCCTCGGTGTCTCCCTCGTTGTCCTCCACTTCAGCTTCCTGCATGGTAGATGATGAAGATGCACCTCCCTGTCCCAGGTTGGGCCTCACACAGTCCTTGACTTCAGCTTCCTGCCTGGTAGATGATGAAGATGCACCTCCCAGTCCCTGGTTGATCCCTTTATTAGCTGTCTCCATCCACAGATCAATAGCTGACAATGTAACTTCACAGGAGACTCTCTGTTAAGTTGCAAGTTGGCCATATGTTACGAAGAATGGTGCACATTATTGTGTGACTAAAATGGTCAAGGTCTTGCAGAGGTTGAAGGATCAGAAACTAAAACATTATCACAAGAATTGAGGAAGTCATATCTTATTTCTTCTAATAAACTCTTGAGTGAATGTGTATTTTCCCTGTCAGCATCAGCGTTGGAAGCCGTGTGTCTTATAGTTCCCCTCACTATCAAGCCAAGTCAAGTGTGAACTGTCCAATGCCAATCATGAGTTGATCCTTACATTCCCCAATGGTCAACTTTTCCTCCTGAAACCTACTGGTTGTGGTCTTCAAAATGTTGTCACTCTAAAGCAGTAAAAACTGTAAAAGTACCTTGTGCAGATATGCTGCAGGTCACAGTCATCACACTAAGCCAGGTGCATTTGAATGGCTGGCAATAGTCTTGCCTCCATGCAGACTTGGGATGTTCCTAAAGACTAATTTTGCCTGACACTTAAACTTAGACTCGACAACTAATCTAAAAGTATGAAAACACTCAGAGAGACAGGCAAAACTTAATCTATAAGGTTAAACATTGTTTATTAACAGGTTAAAAATGCTGTTGAAATGTGTGTTTATGATTTATAACATTAGGTCACATAGTGGGTAGGTTCACATACCAGTTCACAAATCAGTTAGTTTTGGTTCAGGCATGATCTCTCTGTCTATATCTTCCTAACACAAAAATCGGCCATGAGACGAGATAAAACACAGTCAACAAGAGATAGCAAGCAAGTAGCAAAAAAGAGAATCTTTTTTTGGTCTGTCTGTCATTGTGACTACTTACTAAAAAGAAAAATACAGACCTCAGCTGCAGGTTAGTATGAGTGAGACGTCAGGTTAGTGTTCTTACATGGATGCCATATTCGGTGGAATGCTGGAAGGTACTGACTGACCTGTTCCCTTGTGTACTGTTGGCATACTTTGTTTCAAAATCAGTATATTGCTGTAAATGTAAGCGTAAAAGGAGTGTTTTGCAACCATAACCATAACTTTGGCTGGATAGAAAGAGCTCGAGCAAGAGGTTGTCCAAATTGTTGGTATGGCATTGGATTGAATTGATTTTATAAATGATTTTTTTTTGCAGAGCACTTACAACCGCTATCCTTTGGAGCTGGTGCGCTGCATAAAACACATCCTGCACTCAGAGCAGAGGCTGGTTCAAGAAGCTACAAATGTAAGTGCTGAAGTGGTTGTTGATGTGTCATCATTTGTGGCAGGGCTGGCATTTACATGTCTGGAAGAGGATGAAATAAAAATGGACTTAAAGATGCCACATGTGGACCTTTTTAAATGTTTTGTGTAGGCCAGCAGTGGGAGTGGGGGGCAGGCCATGGACAGCCTGTCACAGCGCCACCAGCAGATTAACCAGGCCTTTGAGGAGCTCCGTCTGGCCACACAGGAGACTGAGAACGAGCTGAGAAAGCTGCAGCACAGCCAGGAGTACTTCATCATCCAGTACCAGGAGAACCTGCGAATCCAGGGTAAAGATAGTTGGACAGACAGACACACCAAAACCACAACCACAACCAAAGAAAGGCAGCTGAGGATGTGATCATTTAGTTTCACTTATTTTAGCTCCAGTTTTTTTGTGTTTCTGCCCTGCCAGGGGGGCTGATTTCAGGCATCACCTGACACATATCTTTGTAGAAAAGGATCTGCAGTCAGTGGCTGGTTAAAAGTTACCAAGGGTACGCTATGTAGCTGGTGTTTTTTAACATCCTGCCTCTCCCTTGCTTCCTGCTTTGTTAGCCCAGTTGAGCAGTCTGTCTTCACTGCCTCCAGCTGAGCGCACCCAGCGGGAGACCACCCTACACAGCAAAAGGGCCACTGTGGAAGCCTGGCTCACCAGAGAGGCCAGCACACTACAGAAATACAGGCTTGTATGAAGACACGACATGCGCACACACACACACACACACACACACACACACACACACACTCAAACACACATAGATAGATGGATGGATGGATGGATGGATGGACTTTATTTGTCCCAAACTGGGAAATTCTTTTGTTGGAGCAGCTAGTTGAAACAAAACAACACAAGACATAACACATTAAACAAAGAGGTTACAACATGACATAAATCAATGTACAGTGCAAGAACCAACACACAGTGCAACAAACAAGTACCTAAAAAAACACTGATCATATGAGTAATAATGTAGTAGTAGATGTAAAGCTGATGTGTAAGATAATGCAAAATGTTGTGCAAAGAACATAAAGTGACCAGATCCAGTGCAAACAGATCAGAAACTATCAATAAACCACAGCATTGTGAGTTCAGAGTGTTCTCTGTCCAACTGAGGTAGCATTGGCAAGAAAGACTTCCTGTATCTGTCCTTGTTACAGCAGAGCTGAATGAGTCTGTTGGAGAATGAGCTCCACTGTCTGTCCAGCAGCTGGTGGAGAGGGTGATCAGGGTTATGCATAATGGTCAACACTTTGTCCAGTGTCCTCCTCTCCATTACAGCCTCAAGACTTTTTTAGTCACTTTGTTCAGTCCGTTAATGTTTCCTGCTCCAATGCTGCTTCCCCAGCAGACTACAGCAAAGTACAAGGCACCAGACATGACTGTCTGGTAGAATATATCCAACATTCTGCTGCACACATTGCAGGATCTCAGTTTCCTCAGGAAAAAGAGTCGGCTCATCCCCCTCTTGTATACAGCTTTGGTGTTGGTCGTCCAGTCCAGCTTGTTGTCAATGTGGACGCCAAGGCACTTGTAGTCCTCCACCATGTCCCCCTCCTCTCCCATGATACACTGGGGCTGTGTCTCTGAGCTGTATCGATCACCATCTCCTTGCTCTGGGCCACATTCAGGTGCAGGGGACTTCTCCCGGACTGCTCCACAAAATAATCCCCCAGTGATCTGACCTCCCCCTCCTGCCTGTCCTTTATACACCCAACCACTGCAGAGTCATCAGAGAACTTCTGCTAGTGACACGACCCAGTGTCGTACTGGAGGTCAGAGGTGTACAGGCTGAACAGAAATGGAGGCAGAACAGTCCCCTGTGGAGCTCCTGTGCTACTCACCAGCGTGTCAGACAGAGTGCTGCCCAATCACACAAACTGTGTCTGTCTGTCAGGAAGTCAGTCATCCAGGAGATGGTGGGCGTGTCCACACTGAGAAGCTGTGGCTGGATGGTGTTGAATACACTAGAAAAATCTGTAATCTGCTTCCATCCAGATGAGAGTGAGCTCTCTGCAGTATCATCTACTCCCACATGAGGTTGGTTAGCAAACTGAGGAGGGTCCAGTGATGATTTCACCTGTGGTCTGAGGTGGGCCAGGAGCAGCCTCTCCAGCACCTTCATCACATGGGATGTCAAGGCAACTGGTCAATAGTCATTAAGTCCTGATGGAGTCGATGTCTTGGGGACAGGAACCAAGCAGGACGTCTTCCACAGCTCCGGAACCTTCTCCTGACTCAGACTCATGTTAGACCCAGGATAAAAGACAGCTGAGCTGCCCAGGTCCTTAGAAACCTGGGGCTGATACCATCAGGGTCTGCAGCCTTGCAGTGGTAGAGTCTCTCCAGCTGCCTCTTAACCTGGCCAGTCGTCACAGTCAGCTGGGAGAGGGTGCTCATTGAAGGTAGGGGAGTGGAGTCCATGGTGCTCACCAGAGGAGGTAGAGGGGTGGAGGGTGAAAGCATTGGGGGCCGTTGAGGTGTGTGGAGGGTGTGGGTGTGGGGTGGAGGAGGCAGCTGAGGGTTGTGGGCTAAATCTGTTAAAACAGTTCAGCTCATTTGCCTTCTCCATGCTGCCATCTTGCTGCCTGTCTCTCACCTTGAACCCAGTGATCTCTGTCAGTCCAGTCAATTCTACTGTATTAGCATTATGAAATAGTTTTAGAAGTATATATCGAGTCTCATGTCTGTCAGGACAGTATTTTCTGAACTCATAATAAAGCATATGTTCAAGCCAAAAACGTTCTATTCTTTTTCCTTTGAGGGTCACTCTCACTGATGACAATAATAATAATGATGTAATACCATCTCATACTGAAAATCTCATACCATTACAAAATGGTCATGGTTTAGGAGCTTCTTCTACCGTGAATAACAAATCAGTGAACTGGAAAAAGCATCTAATGTAAACATTTTGTCTTTGCCTATGTTATCTAAACAAGGACATCCACTCATGATTAAGGTGGCGAACGATTTATTGAGAGCAGTTTTCTGCCCAGGTATACAAACAGTCAGTCATTAAACCAGTTTTGCCAGGTGATTAGAGCAAAATATGTTTGCTCTAAGTTCTAGATTATAATATTATTCCACAATAATTCCTACAATATAGCAACGTTATGTGACTTCGAAAGGTAGTTACAAATGATAGTAGTATATAATGAGTATATACAGTCAGAAAAAACTGGCGTCTGACCGTAAGGTTATAGTCAGTGTATTACACTTATAGTGTACTTGCACTTATATAACTGGGTTACTGTTACTGGCTCTCTGCAGTAGTCTGATTTCTTTTGTTTCCGTAATTGGGGTAGGTCATTATTTTATATGTTATTGGATATCACTACTGCAAAGACAATTTTTGCTGAAATTTACATTTTGAGAAAAGCAGATATATGCGGGGACAGAGAAATGTTGAGACATACTGTAGTTCAGAAAGCGAAAACAGACAAGTAACAGAAAGGTTATTGCAGCAGATTCACAATAACATGGGTTCATAGTAACTCTTTCAGCACCACAGCAACACAACACTAAAGTGCAATAGAAAAAGCCTGTGGTTCATGTGAGTTTTCCTTCTGTTTCTCTTCCTGCATGAATTTATATTTTCCCTTGTTTTTAATGGCTCCCAGCAGCTCCAGTCCAATTTGATAAGCTTGAAGAAGCCTGTGAAACTAAGACCTGTTTATTTCCTCCTAAATTCATTTTGCCCCTGTATTTCTTTTGTGTATGTTAACATACTGAGTGTTATATGTGCAAGTGTTTCTCAGCATGTGGCTGGTGGTGTGTTTGCAGGACCTGTCAGAACAGCACCAAAAGACCCTGGCCCTGCTGAGGAAGCAGCAGACTCTGATCCTTGATGAGGAGCTCATTCAATGGAAGAGGAGGCAGCAGCTGGCTGGCAATGGGGGTCCTCATGAGGGGGGACTGGATGTCCTTCAGTCCTGGTATATGCTAGACATGGTTATAAATAATTATTTAAATTTTAGCATATTATAATTCAGTATGAACATTTTACCTGTCTCAGGAAATTGCAAGATTTTTGTGATATAGAGGAAAGTTTGCAGATTTTTTCCCCCTTCAGTTAAGTTGTTGGCTTTAATATAACATTGTATGGTTCCATAACTCTATAAGGGACAGTACCATAAAAGCAGTTAAGCCGTATATGCATACATGTGTACAAATAAATACACTTAAATAGGAACTCTGCTTCATTTTCTCTTCTGCCCCTTTACATCACACTGTGGTGGGTTCCTGTCCATTAGGTGTGAGAAACTGGCTGACCTGATCTGGCAGAATCGACAGCAGATCCGGCGTTGTGAACATCTAACCCAGCAGCTTCCTCTGCCAGGGCCCATGGAAGATTTGCTGAGCAAACTCAATGCTGACATCACTGACATCATCTCCGCCTTGGTTACCAGGTGAGAACTAGACTTAACCTCTTCGGTGATGTACGGAGCTTGCAGTGCAAATTCTGTCCAGATTGTGCATGTGTGACAGGGTCTTTACTTTTGAGAGGATGATGGCATGGCCATGAAAGTCTGCCCATCCAGTCTGCTTATGCTCAGTGTGACTGTGGAGGTATAGCTTGCCAGGACTCCTACTATAACCCATTCTTTGTAGCGGTTGTGATAACTGTGGTCTCAGTAGGTGGAGGGCTCCACCAGTGTTCTCCTGTTCAGTGCCTGTTCACTGATGAAGATTTGTTTTCGGTTTTTACTATGTAGCATTGACTGCTGCCTGTGCTATTTACGCTATATTTAATTTGTTGCATGATTTTTGGATTACTGTGATAAAATACCTTGGAGGACTACAGAGGAAAGTCCATGACAGCAACAGGACTCTTTGTTTTTCGTCTTCATGTACTTCTTGCAGTGCTTTGAGGTGTGTTTGGGGTCATTATCCTGCTGCTACGCTATGAATCCTGCTCCACAAAGATGCAAACCAGAGAGCATAACATGTCTCTGATGAATAGAATAGTACTTCTTCTTGGTCAGGGTGTACTCACTACTGTGCAGGTGTCCAACTCCAGAGGCGGCAAAACACCCCCAGACTTGAATATTCTATAACCTTGTTTCACTGTCAGTTTCATTCACTGTGGTATCACTCTCTCTCCTCTTTGTCTCCTTACATTCACCCTTCTGTTACTGACAGACGTCTCAAACTTGGATTCATCCATAAACAGAACTTTTTCCAGTCAACCACTGTGAAATGCTTGTATTACTTAAGCAACCCCAAGCGTTTGGCCTTGTTTTCCTTCATCCTCTGAGACCACCACAGTACAGCCTTCATTTGACAGTGCTGTTGCTGTTTGGATTCTTGTGTTCTTTATTTAGCAATTTCTGTATCTGATCAGTCTGTCTCTCATATAGACTGATCAGACTTTGGATCAACTGGTCCAGTTTCTGCAAAGTGTTTCAGAGATAAATTCACTGTCCTCTGCAAACCTTTAGTCTCGCCATAATTTGACACTGAGACAGTCCCTCTTTGCTTGTAATAACAATTTGACTTCTCACACTTTCCCTTGTGCACTAGTGCTGCTTATGAAGCAATGATTTGCTAGACAATTGAGGCTCAGTGTTAATGCATGCTTCAATGCAAGGGATACAACTCAAAGAAATCTGACCTTTTGTAAGGAGTTAAGTTGGTCAATAGCACAAATTTGCTTAAATTTGATTGCTGACCTAGTCATAACTTTTTAAAAATGTTTCTAAATTGTTCTAAATTCAAACTTTGCAATTAATTCCAAGTTTATGTGAAAATATTAGAAATCTTCAATGTGTTATATACAGGAGACAGACAGTTTAAGCAGGACTACAGAATTTCCCTTCAACCACACTTGATGATCTGGTTGTCACCATTTACCAGACTCATTCTGTAGTTCCATCTACACTGCTGCTTAACCACAGAATTACACCAGTGTTACATTGCACACTTACTTCTCACTACACTCACTTCTCTGTAAATGCTCACTCTCCTGCCCTCTCTCTTGCTCGCTCCAAAATGCTCACTTTCTGTTTCTCTTTCCAGTCAATTAGTATCACTTAGTCAGGAGACTCTCCATTTGCCAAAGGTGGACAGTGTCTTCTCTGTATTCAACACAGCCATATGATATGTGTTGACCCATTCATTTCAATTGCCAGTACAGGTTTATCCTGCGTCACTTTTTTCAGGTTTGTCCAAATGCAGGCGTCCTTTTTCAGTTTCTCAGAGCTGTTGCCAAACCAGGAGCATGTCCACCTCAGCCACAACCTCACATACGTTTGGTGAAAACATTATATGCTTAAATAATGCACTATGTAAAGGACTCATTCCTTAACTTGCTTAAGTAATCATCAGATCTTGAACTGAATAGTTTTCATTTTAATCTGCAATTATTCTAGGTGAAAATCACTGGGCCACAAATAAATCATATTCAGCCTCAACCTCTCTCTGCCAGCTGGAAGCAATGAGAGAAGATGTTTTGTTCCAGATTTAGCTACAAGCTGCTGTCCATCTGCAGTCCTGCAGGCCTGTCTATACTAGAGGTGTGACTTTGCTAGTTTATTGTTGTCTTTATTTTTCTGGTTGTTAAACCAGTGGTATCACACTGTTCAACCTCCACAGGATAATATTTACCACGGTGCTGCGAAAGAAACTCTGACCAAATGTGGAGTCTCAGATTCACAAAGAGCAACACTACTGGAGGCCATGGCTGTTTACCTGTCTAGTCTACATTTGCTTCATGGACTGGGAGACAGCTTACTCTTTTGGTTTGCTGTAGGAGTATAGAGTCAAGCCATTTTAAAACTTGCATAACTAGAGTGAGAGTTGTGTCCGTGTTTATGACCAGAAGTGCAGTCTCTTGGTGTAGGATTGTATCAGCGTTGCTTCTCACTGATTCTGTTGTTGACTTTCCCTGACAGAATCTTTCATTCTAATCCACTGTATTCATACACTGAGCCAATGTCCATGCCTCAATCTCACAGCCTTGGGATAACTCAAATCCTCTCAGAGAGAGAAAATATTGACCCATCATTGTCCACTCTTCTCTTCAGTACCTTCATCATTGAAAAGCAGCCACCCCAGGTGTTAAAGACCCAGACCAAGTTTGCAGCCACTGTGCGACTTCTGGTGGGTGGGAAGCTCAACGTCCATATGAACCCACCTCAGGTCAAGGCCGTGATTGTTAGTGAGCAGCAGGCCAAAGCTCTGCTGAAGAATGAGAGCACACACAGGTGAGGAGGACTTGCCAGCACGCAGACGTGTGATGATGGTAACTGCAGTGGTAAAACACCTTGTGGACACTTTGCTGATACTATGCTAGATTAATACTTACAGAGTACTTACAGTAGCTACTGAAGAAAATACTAAGAGGCAATTAATTTATTTGTAAATTGTTACTGAGCAAACAGAAATAATTTCATGGTGCTTTAGTCATCATGTGAGATCAACAGTCCTTTGTTGTCTCCTCTTCTTCTGATGTCTCCAACCACAGTCACTGAGAATGTGCTAATCCTTTTTAACTGCTTTCTGTTGCCCTGTTAGTGAAAGCAGTGGAGAAATCCTCAATAATAACTGTGTGATGGAGTATCACCAGGCTACAGGCACTCTCAGTGCACACTTCAGAAACATGGTAAGCTCTTTTGGTTATGTTTAAGAGAATAGCTCTGATACATTACTGACCTTACTTGTGGCAAACCACCACCATTGCAAATTGCACTTTTTTTATATTAGTGTTGAATTGTTTCACAGGCCATGTTATTTTTACACACTTATTTAGAAACCCGATGTAGTATTGAGTTAAAACTTTATGACCTCTATAGTTTTTGGTCCAATTAACAGACAGTTAAAATTAGATTTGGAGTGCCTCAGGGATAGGTGTATTTCCTATTTTAGCTTTCCTATATATGCTGCCTTGAGGCAATATTATTTGCCACAAGGTAAGCAGGTGACACACAGTTAGTTATACCTTCCACTAAAGTCTACTGTTTTTGGCATGCTGATGGATATTCTATCAATACAGATATTGGGTCTGGGCTGGACTAATTCTCAGTTGATACTAACAAACCTAGAATTTGTATTTTGTTTCTGAAATATTCCTTTCCACCTTCAATTTTAAATACCACCTGATCTTACTTTTATCCACTTAGCATTGCAAAGATTTAGCTTTCCTTCAACTTTGTTTCTTTATTTTACCTGCCTCAATCAAAAAGGAAAGGCTTCAGACCAGGCATATTGATTCTGACATTTTTCATAGATTGAGAAGTCGTGGAATACACTCAATTCTAGATAGAGTAACTAACTATGCATACTAATTTTGCCTTTTTTCTGTGAATGCTGTACATATTCAACAGATTGTTAGAAGTTGTATAGAAAATGAAATTCTAATAAATTATGGTGTGACTAAATTCTAATAAAACCAATAAATTTAAGAAAATGACAGAATGAAGGATAAAGCTGGTGGTGTTTTATGTTGTTATATTTAGCACATTACATGAGAATTACTTTGACAACAATGAACTGATCCTGAGCAAATACTGTGTTTGTATCTACATGTTATCCCTCAGTGTAAACAAATGGGAGCATCTTCAGTGATGTCTGCTTGACACACAGCTGCTCTCCAGAGACTGAAAAAGTAGTTTCTCAGTTCTTTCAGAATTCACTACACTGACTGTGTTTATTGTAATGAACAAATGGCTCTCTAATCACTTCCCATGTGTTCATGTCTTTTCTGTGTGTGTATGTGTGTGCGTGCATATGTTTACAGTCACTGAAGCGGATCAAGCGTTCGGACCGTCGAGGTGCAGAGTCGGTGACGGAGGAGAAGTTTACAGTTCTGTTTGAGTCACAATTCAGCGTAGGAGGCAATGAGTTGGTCTTCCATGTCAAAGTAATCAGAAATGTTTTATACTTGTGAATATGACCTGAGCAACACTGTGTGTCTTGTTTGGTTATGGAATGGTCAACTTAATTCCTCTGACTGATACTGATCTCCACGGTCATGGCTTTATGGCTTTGTCTAGGACTTCTCTAAGCTAATATATTACCACTAGACGATTTGACTTTGAATGAATCCAGAAGACTCTTCCTCTTTAATCTGTCACCAACCCTGTTTTTGTGTCTGTAACCTGCAGACTTTATCGCTGCCTGTGGTAGTGATCGTCCACGGCAGTCAGGACAACAATGCCACAGCAACAGTTCTATGGGACAATGCCTTTGCTGAGCCGGTGAGTTGGCTCTTTTTGCACAATGGCCTTTTAATTTAGCACTCTGTACTTCATCATGTCGTCTGGTGACTATGTCAAGTAATATTTCCCTATAACCTCACATACCACGTCAACATGTTCAGTGATACATAGCGTAATACATTTGCTGTTAATGAAAAAGTTTTATGTTGGTCTATATTTTCTTCATAGCATAGCATTTGTTAAAAACAAGAGTGACCAGCTGTTTTAAGGAATAGTGAAAAATGCCAGTTATGACTACTAATACTTCAGATGTCCAACCAATAGTCCAAAACTACAGAGATCTGAGTCTATATGACAGAAAAAGCATCAAATCTAGACATCAGAATCAGCAAATATTTGGCATTTTTTGCTTAAAAAATAGCTAAAATGATCAACTATTTATTGCCGCTATTATGGAGAGATTGACTACTACATTGCTGGTTTGTCTAGTATATGTGTGGTGCCACATGTCTGCTTTTGATTTATGTTTTCATTTACTGCATAAGCATATTTCATTAATTACCCTTAATGAACTACTTACTGTTTTTTTGTATAAGTTTAATGTGTTGCCTCCTTTTGGCCTGTAGTGCCTCCCTTTGTGCCATTCAGTGTAGTTTTCCTATATTTTGTCCAAACAGCCATAGTGAATATAATGAGGGACAACTGACCATATAAACTGACTGTCAGGATTCGAACACCTCCTCTGCCTTGTTTGCTTTCCTGTGTTTACCGCTCTTCCTCGTCTCCTCAGGGCAGGGTGCCGTTCATTGTGCCCGACAAGGTGCTTTGGCCCCAGCTGTGCGAGGCCCTTGATATGAAGTACAAGGCAGAGATGCATAGCGTCCGTGGCCTGTCAGAGGATAACCTGGTCTTCCTGGCACAGAAGGCCTTTACCAGCAGCAGCAGCAACAACCCTGAGGACTACCGCAACATGACCATATCCTGGGCCCAGTTCAACCGGGTGAAGTCAGCTTGTTCACATAGCCCTACAGATAACTGTGAAATTCACCTGCATTTTACACTACAAGAAAAAGCTGACCCTTTTCTCCCTCTGCACTTTATTCCAAATGCACACATCCACACGTGCATAAACACACAGTTATTAACCAGAGTAACATGCTGTCTTGTGTGCATGCAAAATTTACTGATGGAGTATGTTTAATTTGTACAGGAGAGCTTACCTGGACGCAACTTCACCTTCTGGCAGTGGTTTGATGGAGTTGTGGAGCTCATGAAGAAACATCTCAAGCCTCACTGGAATGATGGGTAATGACTCATGTAGGCTCTTTTATTTTGTGAAGTCAGACAGCAATTTATGATCAAGATGAATATGTGGTATAGAAATAAGTTCACATTTCCATTGAAATTATCCAGTGTTTCCCAAAGGCTGAGAATTTACCTGTGGCGATCAACTCCTCAGGAGGAGGGAGAGGATGGGTCTTCCAAAAGGAGTCGGATTTTTCATATTGTTCAAGAGTAACTTAACAGCAGGCTCCAGGCACCAAACAGTTTTCTCATTTAAAAACTGACATCACTTAAGGACATTTATCAGACTTTACACAGCTCCCTCTGGAGACAAAAAAAGGCTTTATGCAACTTTTTTTCATACATGCAATAGTACTTCCTAACACCTGGAAACACACTTTGATGTGTAGGTGCTATCCCCCTTTAAATACAAAAAAATCAGATCAAATATCATCCAAAGAAATCATTCTTCACTATGAAGAAAGAACTAAAACTAACAATTTTACTGCTCCTTTGACTGAAGAGTAGATATTTGATGTATCTCATGTTTAAAATAAACCTTCAGGAATATGCTTCAATGTAACATGTTACAATTTAAAAAGCACAACTTTACACAACAGAGAAGGTGCGTTGGCTCACGTGGTGTGTGAATATGTGTGTGTAGGGCCATCCTGGGCTTCGTAAACAAGCAGCAGGCACAGGACATGCTGCTGTCCAAACCCAATGGCACCTTTCTACTCCGCTTCAGTGACTCAGAGATTGGAGGCATCACCATCGCCTGGGTGGCGGAGAACCCCAACAAACCAGGTACCAAGCTGCTCTGCGTTTAAGGTCCTGTTAATGTGAGTGTGATTCTTATTGTGAAATAACATGCCATTGAAATAACATGTAACTGAATGAAACAATGCTCACACAACAGTGCTGAAAATGCAGCATTCATTTTGTTTGCTCCAGGAGCAATTTTCTCCTGCATTTCCAAGGTAGTATATAAGTCCTCTTAATCCCTGCAATAGTATTTTCATATGAGCCTTGGTGAATACAGTGGTATATACCAGATTGTTCCTGTCTTTGGTTAGGTGAGAGGCTCGTCTGGAATCTGTTGCCTTATACAACCAAGGACTTCTCCATTCGCTCCCTGGCTGACCGCATCAGTGACCTGAACCATCTTCTGTTTCTTTACCCTGACCGGCCCAAAGATGAGGTTTTCGCCAAGTACTACACCCCTCCACTCTGTACGTATCAGCAATGCTTATTTGTATTTGCTTCAAGGCATTGATGAAATGAAAAGTACTTTGTTGACATTAACTTATTTTTATATAACTTTGTGGTGTTGTAGCATACTGTAAAAGTCCAAACTGGTGGAACAAGCATAGTAAATGAATGACTTTGTAAAGTTGAAACTATTATAATGTCCTGTATTTTTAAGCCAATATGTCTCTCTTGCAGCAAAAGCAGTGGACGGATATGTAAAACCACAGATCAAGCAAGTTGTGCCAGAGTGAGTTGTCCTTTTTCCGAAATGTCTAATAAAATTCTATATAGTCGTTAGTAACCATTTTTGTCATACTTGATGAGTAATTTGAAGTTAAAACAGTACTTGGTTCTTATTTCAAAACAAATTGCTTTACCTAGTACTGGAGAAGTGAAATGTAACAATTTTTTTCACCAGTACCTGAATTAGGATCTGCATAAAAATATACAGAGATATGGACAATGTTTGACAGTTTGATTCTCCGAGAACACCTCAAAGCTTTGTAGGAATATTAGGACCGTAGATTAAACCTACTGTGGAACAGGCTAAAGGTGGAATAGCCACAGGCTGATATATACATGTTATTTAAATGTAGCTGCAGCTGCAGAGTGTGTTCACATTTTTAGATGAATTATTATGTTGTTAATTTTTCAAAAATGGAAGTAATTAACAGGAATTGTTTGCGTTTCTAAGAGCTGATAACAAGACCAACTACACAGTTAGCACATAGTTTAGTTACTAATTTGTGATTTTCACTTTCCTGTGCCATTGAATTTTATTGTTGTTTGTCTTCACTTCAACCCAGAATTAGTCCTGTTTCAGCTGTAAGAGTTAACTGGTGAGATGGTGTAAAACATACTGGAAGGTATTGCGATAATGTGACACCTGCCAGGCAATCATAAAGAAATATTTTGATTAGTGTAATATATTATTATTAAGATGTGGTCAGTTTGTAGAGCTGTTGTAGAAATGTGATGATGGGTTTTATATGAACTGATGAAGTAACATGTGTCATATGTCTCTGATAGATTCACCACCCCAAACCCTGAGCCCAGTGGAGGAACCCCCACATTAATGGACCAGACAGCGTCTCCCTCTGTGAGCCACCCCAACAGCTTTGGAGTTTACCCTTCTATGTAAGTGCATTCCCTCACTTCATTTATTGTATGAAGATTAGATCCTGTAAACACTACACTGAAAGGGGGCAGTTTTCCTTGATTAAGAGTACTTTTACTTTTGATACTTCAAGTACATTTTGATGATAATACTTGCATATATAGTTTATAGTTTTAAGTAAAATTCTGAATGCAGGACTTTCACTCTTATGGAGGTTTTTGTTTCATTATGGTTTTGCTGCTTCTACTCAACATTGCTGTAATTTTTATATTAATGTGTATAGTGTCAAATGACATTGTGAAAACAAGGTGACAGTGTGAAAGGGGTCTCTTGTAGTGATGAACCTACATGGAATTATCAGGTAAAAATGCAGCTCCCCTCGGCTCTCAGCACACACACAGCATTGTTTTCGGCCACAGCAGGGAGCTGTTCTCTGGTAAAAACCAGCAGCACATTTCCTGCTTAGAGACGGTTAAAGACTGGCGGGTGAGCACAGTGGAGCATTTAATAGTGACAGAGCCAGATATTTCCCTCAGGAGTTTGTGAAGACCAAAAACAGAGCTGAAAGAGAATATTGGACATTAATCAGGTGGACACAAACATGACATCGAATGTATAGTAACGTTGATCTGTAACTACTGGATGTGAAATCAAGCAACTGTTTGGTAGCAAATTCACCATACTATCACCATACATCACACCATATACTGAAATATATATACTTGATATGTCAGTGTTGTGTTTACAATTTGTTTCTGCTGCTCACAAGTGGCCCACAAAAATCAGTTATTACAGGTTTGAGTACAGGCTCTCCATCCTTTCCACCAGTGTGGGCCAGCTTGTGCAAATCTGTCCTCAAACGCAGACGATCAGTGTCGTTTAATCAGAAATCTAGATAAATTCTGAGAGTTGTACTGACCAATTTGTTCTCTTGTCTTTCTGAAGAACATTTTCTGAAGAAAATGAATATGTAAGTACCAAAAAGAGTCTAAAGCCAACAACTATAAGACTTAATCTTTTGTTTTGGTTTCATGTTTAATTGGCAGCTAGTATAGAAAGAGTTGCCTGTTGGCCCCAAACTATATATATATATATATATATATACTGTATATATACAGTTGACAGGTAAGAGAGAAAAATCCCCTGTGTTTCTCCATTTTGGTAAAGAAATGGAGACTTAGTAGTGGCTGGGTATATCACAAATGTAGTTTTATTTGTTTTGATTCATAGTGGAGTTTTAATAGTGATACTAGGCATTAGTGTTGTATGTTGTAGAACACCCAATAAAAACACATTTGTCATTGTCCCATGAGCTCCCTTCATGAAAGTGTAATGTCTCTCACTGCTCTTGTCCCTTTAGGAATGATACCATGTTGGATGCAGATGGAGACTTCGACCTGGATGACACGATGGACGTGGCCCGCCATGTGGAGGAGCTGCTCCGCAGGCCTATGGCCAACCAATGGAGCAGTCAGCAGTCCTGAACCGGAACCTGAACCTGCTGAAAGCATTCAGGTCTTTTCTAACAGAAGCAACCACACCTGCAGTCTCTCCAGATATTGCAGATCCACATCACAAATCACTATTTATCTTCAGTTTCAGCTGCCCACTGGAGGTTTGGAAGAGAACAGACAAGTAGATTGCCTGACATTACCAAGTGTCTCTGTACCATTAAGAGTCAGTGTTACTGGAATTTGACAGAGGCTGGTGTTAATGTTCTCTCCTGCACACCACAGCTTCTCAGGACTGTTGTGTGGAGCCGGTTTGGGACAATGGGATTTTTATACAAAACTGAGACATACCGTTTTTCTTTATGTAGATTTGCATTCGTTTGTGCCTGATCATCTTTTAGCTGACATTGGCAGACTATTGCATAAAAATTCACAGTATACAAGCAGCTTCACTTCTCTAAAGGTTTCTTTTCCATCTGCACAGATAAGACTGATTATTGTTACAAAGTGCTGACAAATTGTCTCTATCACAGGGAGTATTTGTCAAAAGTTATTTGTAATTGAACACCAGCCGCCGTGACCACAAGTAGTATTTACAGATGATGCCAAATTGAATTTCCCTTCCTTTCCCTAGATGCTCTTGAATCAGTTGCTTTAAAGACATCATCATTAGGTGAGTGGACGGACCAACTGCCAGGAAACATGTCACAACCACATGTCTCTCAGTCAGGTGCATTTTAGCTGTTCCTCTGCCTTTAGCTTAGCTGTGGCTTATGCTTTAAGAAAAGCTGTCAGAAACAAAATTCATGGTTTCTTAAACCCCAGCTCTGTGTTCTAAGTTTAAACTGAACATGAACCTGTTGCACCTGATTTGAAGGTTGTTTTATGAATGGTGCATGTGCGTCCACTGCACTGTAGAACTCAGTTATAGAAGCCATGTCCTCATCAATGCACCAGCACATGGTGTCAGCTGAGCAAGGTGATGTATAGGTGATCAGAGATGTATTGTTAAACCATTTCTCACCTCAATCTTAATATATACTGATGCATTTTACACATTGATGATATTGCAGTAATATTTAAGGAGACAGACATATTAATGTACAGGCCAAGTGTTTTTTTATGTTAATTAAAATACTCTCTATTGTTTTAGTTGTATTTCTGAATTCTTTCCTTAGCTGTTAGAGAAATGAACTGAGACTGAACTTTAAAATCACAAAGCTAAATTCAGTGTTTTCAGTTATCATTTTCTAAGAATACTAAATATCGGGTTTCTCTTAATCATCATTCTGACGCAGCAGTCAAGTTCAACTGGGCACACAGCTGTTTTAAACTCAGGTTCTGCTTTAGCTGAGCCTGTTCTGCAAAGCTAAGCTACAGCTAAGTGAGATGCTAAGTGACACAGCAACAAAACATTCTGGTTTCACCACCACAGACACAAGTGAAACTCACAGTATAAGAGCTGTACAAGGAGAAAAGATATCATAAAGAGATGTCATAAAGCCAGCCAGCTGTCAGGTACACAGCCATATTTATCATGTTTGCTAACATTAGCCACCATAAGCTACTGGTAGTACTAGACCAAGTAGTAAGGCTGTAGCACCAGGACCCCGAGTGTTTTTCAGTCATGAATTCAACGTCTTGTAGGAGAATGATTATTCTCATTTCTCCTTCCAAAGGTTCCATAGTCTGGTTTTAAATACTGAAACGTGTCTTTTGAATCTATAACTGCTATCGTTTGGTGTTTTTTGTATCTATTTTTTGAATGGCTTCCTCTGATGCCCTTGTACGACACTGCAAAACGTTCAAATGGTCTTCGGTGCTATAATTTGGTCTCATCAAGTCAGTAAGTGCTTCATGATTCGATCACTTTGTGTTGTACCACTTTGTGCTGCGAGACGATCATTTCATCTGGCCTCTAATAGCCACAAGACATACATCCATGTAGACATCAGTGTGAAGGGTGGTCAGTACTGTCACCTTATTATTCATTACATTGTCGTTATCACTTGCCAATGACAGATCAGGCACATGTTGTGGTGCCTGAATTTAATAATGCAGGTGTTGTAGTCTGTAGTCAGGTAACGCTCAGTGCCTTGGTGAATGTTTGCCCAGCATTTCAGAGATTTTGTTTTGGTCATTCAAAGTTTGAGCCAGGAAATAAGGAAAGGAATCCCTGACGAGTATTTAGACTACTGATTCAGTTTGATTTGAACTGTGTTAAAGGGATACTCCAGTCCACATTTCTTCTTTCACTTTCATAAAGATTAAGAACGAATGGTGAAAATCAGTGCAGCAGAGGCCAAACGAACGTGATCTTAATCTTTAATAGAGATCAAGCTCCAACACTGGAACCTACACTTCCTCGAAGATAATAAGATAAGATTTGCTTTGATTCATCCCACAGTAGGAACATTCACAGTAACATCTCCCTCCTGTCTCTTATACATTTGTTGTCTCCAAAATAACTTTAAGTCCCTTGAGTCAATTTGAGTAGACAATGCTCCTCCAGAGCCACAGAAGACCTTAAACAACTGTTGTCACCGGTCGCGCAGTGACTGTGGAGGTCAAAGGACAAGGAGAATACTGATGTGGAAATGCATGCAGATTGCTAAACTAAGGGGAAATGATATTTGTAAGCAATGCACAGTCATTGCAACATGAAGACATCTGACCTTGAGAATAAAAAGGTTTTATCAGTCTGCAGTTTCATTGTAACAATCTGTGGCCATAGATTTCCACATCAATGGTTTTATTATATGGCCACCACCAGGCTTAGTAAGGCTCAGTTGTCCTCCATGGAATCTGGTTTTGGAACTCTGCAGCAACAAAATGACTTGAGGTCAAGTCAAATTTTATTTGTGTAGCTCAGTATCACAATCACAAATTTCACAGTCACAAAGAGGCTTCGCAATTTGTACAACAAGCAACAACATGTCCTTTGACACTCTCTGGATCTATTCTGTGCACAGCTTAGACTGTACATCTCTGGACTGTGGGATGAATAAAGGTATATCTTAGACTAACGTGGTAAAATTACATCATGGACAATCACAGTGACAAAACTATAGATAGATTTTAAACATATTGAAATGACCATTGTGTTGATTCACTCCTCTCATGTACTGAATGAACTTCCTGACAATTCTGTCCAAACTTAAACTGAGCACCACATTTAGCCTTTGTCAGCCCAAACTTGACTGAATCCTAAAACTGTTTGAACAATTCATTTCTAATTAGGTATTGTTATCCAATCCTGAGCAGTCAAACCCAGACCCAGTGTGTGCAAACCGGTTCCACCAAAAGAGACGAACCTGTTTGTGTATGTTAAGAGTAAACTCTTGTGGAAATTTGACTGTGGCAGTTGCAGTGAAAAACTATTCAATTGTTCATAGAGTCTTAAACATGTACAAAATCCTTTTTTTTTTTTTTTTCAAAATGGACCCATAAGTGCTTTGTACAGTATGTGCTATCCTGCAAGCGAAGTTTAGTTAGCTGCTAATAGGTTCCTTTGGGAGATTTCTCATACCTCATACTTTGTAATACTTCTTTCATTCAGACTAACATTGAGATTGGTGACTGATGTTCAGCACTGCTTCTGACACTGCCAGAGTCCAGTCATCATGGATGAACTCATGAGCAGTCTGTAATCTGCATATACAGCTCTTTCTAGCTTCTCAGTTCTTATTAAATAATAACCTTCAGTAAACGTTTCTTATCTGTGAAGCTTTTGTGTGGAGACACAGAGGCTCTGCAGATGTGTTTGTAACAAGTTACAGCACTGTCCATACAGGACATTTTAAAGCCATTGTTATTAACACTGCACTACTACCAACCAAGGAATGTCTCGTCCACTTTAGAGATTCACCGGAATGAAAGTTCACACATTAAATCTCAGGAAAATTCACTGTGAAATACAGGTAGATGAGTCCAAATCAACCAAACAATGACTCAAGTGTAGATGGGATACTTTTCTAGCACTTGTGCCACTTTTGCCTCTAATGTTTTTGTTTTTTTTTCTAGACTGTAAAATAAAAGCTGACACACAAACTTTGATGGTGTGCTAAATCAGCAAATGCGAAAAAGCACTTTGATGCTCCCACCAGCAGTTATTTGATGTTCATGGTAATTCAGTATTTCTGTACGTCTTGGACTGTCTTTGAATCAACTTTATGTATGTTTGTCTTCCATGTCATTCAGTTTCCTAGCTTGCTGCTGCTGTGTGTTTGCTGGCTTCTGTACAGTCTATGGGCCTTTTTGGGAACTCATTTACTTCCATATTGTGCGACATTTTGCGGCCAGTTTGATGTTGGGGTCGGGAACATGCAAATAAATGTTTCTAATTAATCATGTTCCATCTTGGTTTATTGTCATTTATTTGTATTTTATTCTATTCCAAGTAAAACATATAGGGAATTTTGTGGAATCAAGTAGTATATTGTCATTAAATATATTCTTTTTAATAATTTCAAGTCAATCCAATGTAAAATTAATATTTTTCATTTGTGGACTTGTTGATGTTGATGATGTTGATTCCTTTTCATTCATTTTCTAAACAAACCTGATCGACATATCCTCAGACTTCCCAGCATGCATTGTTTGAGTGTTGAAATTCTCCACAGATGGTTCTATTCTGTTGCTCAATATGATGGGAATTTGGTGTGTGTCTCTAACACTCTGAGATACAATGTGAACCATGATGAGGGTTAGTATTGAATTCAATCATCTCATACACTTGTAATTTAATAAACATGTATTTTGGTAAGATTTAAAACGATGACCTTTCCTTGGAAATGCAGTATTCATGTAGTACAGTGCGTTTGCTACTTGAGCCAACTAAACATAGCAAATAATGTTTTGTTATTATAAAGAGCAGTGGGTCTGTCTATAAATTGTGGATGCTGTCCAAGGTGCTGATCCTGAAATGTGGGATACACCTTGTGGCCCATCACTCATAATGACCCACAGGAACACCTCTAATACTCGGTGGGCATGCAGTCAGTTGACTCAGGATTTTTATCTGAATGAAAGATTTATTTATTTTTTTATGATCTCTTTTGACAGATGGATTTCTCTGTCCATTTACTTAATTAAACACTTAAACTAAATGTTAAACTAAGAACTAAATTTGAATGCTTACACCTCAGTGGTCAAACTTGTATGTTTTTTAATTGTAACAAATTATATATAGGCAAATGTGAGGCTATAAATATTGTCCCTAAATCACAATAAATCGAATGCGTATGCGTATTCAATTCACGCATGACTGGTGTCTACACAAAGCTGTTAATCTTTCACATTTACAGCACATTCAAGGTAATATGGCATCAGATAAGAATCGTTGTGAGACTGGTTATGAACACATGGTATATTATAATAAATTACTGAAAGGCTGGGCTCAAAATATCATGAGAAGAAAATGTGGTCCATGTTAAAAACAGGAACCTCTGGCAAAGAACATGAACTTTCTCTCTGGGTCTTATAAGCAGGACTTAATGTGTGTACATGCTCAAAGTACACAACAGAATCACTGTCTAAATTGCTTTTAGGATCAAGGTCTAAATAGTGATTTGGCATAAAAAGAATAGGGTCTATGAAAACCTCATATATTACCAAAAAGGAGCATATGTCCATCCATCCATCCATCCTTTAACTACCGCTTATCCGGGGCCGGGTCGCGGAGGCAGCAGTCTGAGCAAAGAGAGACATAGTCCCTCCAGCGTGTCCTAGGTCTACCCCGAGGCCTCCTCCCGGTGGGACATGCCCGGAACACCTCCCTAGGGAGGCGTCCCAAAGGCATGCGGAACAGATGTCCAAGCCCCCTCAGCTGACTCCTCTCCACGTGGAGGAGTAGCAGCTCTACTCCGAGCTCCTCCCTGGTGACTGAGCTCCACACCCTATCTCTAAGGGAGCCCCCAGCCACCCTGCAGAGGAAACTCATTTTGGGCCGCTTGTATCCGGGATCTCATTCTTTCGGTCATGACCCAAAGCTCATGACCGTAGGTGAGGGTTGGAACTTGGATTGACTGGTAAATCGAGAGCCTCGCCTTTCGGCCTCGCTAAAGGAGCAAATGTCTTATTTTGAAACCAGGTGGTTTACAAATGTACTCATCCAAAGACAAAAGACATACAGATATGACTATAGGCCAATGGTAGAAGAAGTATTAAGTAAACACACTAATACCACACTGTGAAAATACTGCCAGTAAAAGTCCTGCATTCAAAACCATAAACAAGTATTATCAGCTGAACTTACTTAAAGTACCATAAGTGAAAGTAGTCATTTTGGAGTAAAGTGGTCCTGGTTGGTGGAGTGTTATATATGATGTTTTTTTGAAAAAGATCACTGCTGCATTAACGTTGGGTGGTGTGTAAAGTGTGAATATATAAAGAATACAAGTGGTGAACTTTTATCCATCCTTGCTTGTGAGCGACTGAGCCTGTCCTCAATGCTCCTTTCATACCTGATCATGATACTATCACCTGTTACCAGTGAACCTGTTTACCTGTGGAATGTCTCAAGCAGGAGTTCCTATAGCATTCCAAAACTGTTCCCGTCTTTTGCTGGGATCTGATTCAGAATAAGCAGATATTTACAAAAATCAGTGAAATTGATGATATAAAATATTTTGTCTTTAGACTGTTTTCCACTTGGTATATATAAAAAAGAATTATCAAATGATGACATTGTTCTATTTATGTTTTACACAGCGTTCCACTTTTTTCTAGAATCAGAGTTGTGTGCTGTTATGTACTTTAATCTACAGTAATGCAACAGATTCCATACAATCATTATGTGTTTGTAGCATCACTATCTTGTGAGAACCATGTATCGCTGTAAAAACCATGTAAAAATCTGGATGATCTTCAATCTTCTGCTGTTAAACTCAGACAAAACTGAAGTTATTGTACTTGAGCCCAAGCACCTCCAAAGTGCCTTATCTAAAGAAATCCTCACTCTTGAGGACATTGCATTGGCCTCCAGCACTACTGGCAGGAATCTGTGAGTTATCTTTGCTGTGGGTTTGTCCTTCAACTGTCCCAAACAGATGTAGAAAAACGAGGCCGGATTATTGTCCATCTTGTCTGGCTGCCCTAAGTCGTTAAAGAGCTGCCAGTTGAGAATTTTTGGCCACATTTGAGCTTTTGTGTAATATGTAGGTTTGAGTCTGTCAGCTGTCAATAAAAGAGCCTGTTCCTTTTTTTAAACTGCTCTGTTCTACGCCTGGTCTGTCCAGGCAGCTGCATGTGTCATTGGAACAAATCAAAGCTCTTTATAAACATGTGATCTATTTGACCTGGATTCAGCTCAGTTAATGATCCACCAAGATCAAGATCAACACCATTTTCAGTTCATGTTTTTTCATCACATGACCTGGATTCAGGTCACTCTTGTGATATTGTCACCATAAAACAGATTGATCACATGATAATCAGTGGCTTCTCATAGAAATTGCCTTTAGAGAAACTGCACCCTGTGATTGGCTGTGAGTTATAGCCGAGGCGGCAGCTCCCTCTCTGATTGGACGACAGCCCTTCAGTAAACCAACGCTTCCTGGTTATCTGCAAAGGGACAAATAAAGTTGTTTTTAACCTGTGCTCCGGTGAGAAACTTTGACTGGGGATCGAAATGTCACCGAGAAGCGGCCGTGTCCTCCTTCTGCTCGTCGTCTTCTGTCTTTTTGAAACTGCCTTGTGTAAGTTTCCGACTCTGGAGCACATCAAACCGAGAGCCAGCGACAAGGCTCAGGGCAGAGCAGCGGTGGAGCTGCTGAGGCGGCTGCTGGGGGACAGGTCCAGCGACTTCATCGTGTCAGTCAACAGGAGCCTGTCCAACGACAGCCTGGACGTGTGTGAGCTCAGGTCCACGAAGAACAACAAGATAGTCGCCACAGGCAGCTCCGGAGTGGCCGTGGCTTCTGGCATCTACAACTATTTGAAGTATTTCTGCAACTGCCATGTTTCCTGGTCCGGTGACCAGCTCGACCTGCCCCGTCCTCTGCCGAGGCTCAGCGGCGTCCTGCGCATCAACACCCAGCACAGGTCAGTCAGCAGCCGGCTCCGAGCCCAGAGGAACACTGCTCATTCATTATTACGAGCTAAATCACTACTTTTTGCACAGACAGACAGACAGACAGACAGACAGACAGACAGACACACACACACACACAGAGACACACACACACACACACACACACAGACAGATAGATACACACACACACACACACACACAGAGACAGACACACACACACACAGACAGACAGACAGACAGATACACACACACAGACACACACACACACACACAGACAGACACACAGACAGACACACAGACAGACACACACACACACAGACAGACACACACACACACACACACAGACAGATAGACAGACACACACACACACACAGACAGATGTGCTATATTTGTACCAAGGTGAGATATTCTGTTGTTGGAGCAGCAAGTTGAGACAAAACAACACAACACATAACACATTAAACAAAGAGGTTACAACATGACATAAATCAATGTACAGTGCAAGAGCCAACACACAGGACAACAGCATACAGTTCCCTCTGATCCTATAAGAAATGATGTAGTAGTAGAGGTGATGTGTGAGATAAAGCAAACTGTACTGCAACAAACATCAAGTGTCCAGATCCAGTGCAAATAGATCAGAAACCATCACTAAACTCCAGCATAGTGAGTCCAGTGTTTCCTCTGTCAGACTGAGCTGCAGAGTTCAGCAGTCCTGTGGCAGAGAGATCTCCTGTATCTGTCCCTGTGACAGCGCAGCTGAATCAGCCTGTTGGAGACAACATTTCCGCTCTCTCTCTCCTGATCTCCTGGGAAAGAATTAACAATTTAACGACGAGAAATATAAAATCTTTAGCCATTTAAATGAAGCTAAATGTATTAACAAATGAACAAGAGAAATATATGAAATATGGAGACAATATATACACTGAAGACAGGACAGATGAATTAAAGATGACATGAAATGAAACATTGCACAGTGAATGAAATATTGCATAGTGAAATGTAATGACATCAAAATGAATATTGCGCACTGAATGACATCATTAGGTGTATAGTCTGTTGGGGGCAGTGCTGGTTGTACAGTCTGACAGCTTCATGAAGGAAAGACCTGCGATATCGCTCCTTCACACATGTTGGGTGAAGCAGTCTGTGGCTGAAGGAGCTCTCAGAGCTGTTAAAGGGTCCAGACCACCTCCACTGGGTCCAGGGGGCAACCCAGGGCAGAGCTGGCCTTCTTGGTCAGTTTGTCCAGTCTGTTCCTGTCTGCAGCCGATATGCTGCTGCCCCAGCAGACTCAGGGGTCTTCAGGAGGGGTCTTCAGGAGGCCACTCCAAAAGACCTCAGTCTCCTGAGCAAAGTAAATGTACTTCCTTAAGTTCTGTTGGAGTCTACTTCCATTATAGTATTTCCATTATACACTGTTGTGCCTTTTACTCTCATATATATATGGAATTTAGAGGGAGAATAATAAGCCATAAAAATGTTAGCTATGACCTATAAAACATAATTAAATGTTGGACTCTCTGTTGCTCTGCATTCAAACTTCCCATCACAGTCCCATTTAACTATATCCTCTATGTAGGCAGAGGCAAACTGGTGTGGCTACTGCAATTTCAAATACTCTGTATTTTGTATGGCTTTAGTTTACTCTTGGTCGAATTCATTCATTCGTTATAAACAGTCTAGACCTGCTCGATATGAAAAGCGCCCTGAGATAACCTCTGTGGTGATTTGGCGCTGTATAAATAACAGTGAACTGAATTGAATTGGCAGTAAAATTTTACTGACATCAGCACTTCTTTGAAAATGTTGTTTTCCCACCAAATCCATTCCACACTGCTGTACATTGGTTGTGTGCCAATTCGTCTCAGTGGCAGCCACAGAACTTCACCAGATAGAGGAGCCATAGCTTTCAGTTACCGAATGACTCGTGTGCCATAAGACTCATAAAGGTGCTGAGAAAGTTCCTATGTTTTGTCAGCAGCTGAGAACATCTAAAAGGTTTCCATATTGTCCAGTAAATATGATCCAAATTAAATGAAGAGGATGCCATCATATGTGTGTGTTTGAATTCTATGATGGCAGTATTTGGAGGTCATGTAAGCCCCCCCCCCCCCACACTGCAGCACAACGCAGCAAAAGGCATGGGTGCGTGACAAATGAAGGGTTGTCACAAATTACTTTGAATTGTTTACTGTGAGCACTATGGACATTTGTAGCGTGGCCGGGCCCTTTAAAGGACCCTTCCTTTCAATTATCTGTTGTGCATTAGACCCGCATCAGCTCACCCCAGTTATGTCATGTGCACAGTAGCTAGATAGAAAAAACCATGGCCGGAGTGGCACAGTTTAGTTTCCCATGACTATAACTTAGTGGTGAAGCAACTCTTAGCTGTGGCCAGAAGCTTCAATCCTTAGTCAGTTGCAGGTAACTAAGACTTAGATCCACATATACCTGTACTTTTCATTGAATCTCAAGCCATATGCACACTAAGATATGTCAGTAAGAAATGGGTGTAGTAAGTAAAGTCAGTTATATTTGTGACTATGATCGTATGGGGAAATGACCACGGTCATGTCTCTGAGCCTAAATGAGGACTAGTGGAGAGATCTTGCATAAGTTATTTCCTCTGATTTTAGAATAGAGTAGCTCATTTGTTCTTCTCATATATTGTGCCATACACATTATGCTCCTATGTGCATATGAAGAAGCAGAATCATTGTAAAACAGGTTGAAAATGAGCTCCTGGAATGACCTTTGACCCAGAAGAATCTCAGAGGACACAAGAAACCCCTTCAAGACGACAGCAAGTGTTGTTAAATGACTGTCACCAGAGATGTAGATCCACGGTTCTGGGCCCAGTGGCAAATGTTTTTGTTCTTCTGTCTATGTTCAACTGTGTTGGAGCTTTTGCATAGCTGTATGTTCTCTTCTTTGACCACACTGTCTTTCTTTGATCACTTTTGTAATGACAATATGTTCTCTGTGTTTGTATCTAGATTCAGGTATTACCAGAATGTGTGCACTTTTAGCTACTCCTCTGTGTGGTGGGACTGGCCGAGATGGGAGAGAGAGATCGACTGGATGGCACTCAATGGGATCAATCTGCCACTGGCTTTTACAGGCCAAGAAGCTCTGTGGCAAGAGGTACGAGCAACCTTTCACTTTCAATATCTGCAGTATGCTAAACCGCAGGTACACTCCATATTGTATGTTGAATTATTCACTCCTGTGTGAATAGACACAATAAATTAGGCAGTAGAGATAACAGAAGTTTGAATATGTATACCTGAGTGTGTACAAGGTACAATAGCAGCAGTGGTAGTAGCACATTATGGTAAATATAATCTAGTAATATGGTACTACAGTACTATGATAATAATAATAATACAATATAAAATAATACAATATAGCATATAGTAGTAGTATAATATAATATAGCATATACATTGTATGACATACATGTACATGTATAATATAATGATATAGTAATGTAATGTTATATATACTACACTCAACTACATATAACTATAATAGTAGTAATAATATACTACTACTAATAATAATAATAGTGCCATATACATGATACATACCTTGTGCAGTAGCATGTGAATATCAACTGACTCACTTGTTGTGTACCTTTAGGTTTACCGAGCTCTCGGCTTAAACCAGTCAGAGATTGAGGAGTTCTTCTCTGGCCCGGCCTTTCTTGCCTGGAACCGTATGGGGAACATGCTGACGTTTGGTGGGCCTCTGCCACAGTCCTGGCACGTCAACCAGCTCTATCTCCAGGTACTGAAACCTCCATGCACGTCAACACAATTTAAAGCCACTATGCGTCGAATCAGGACATTTCTGACATGGTGGTATTGAACAGTGGGCTGAAAGCAGTATGTACCAGGTTTCGCCTGGATTTTTAATAAACAGAATCTTTATTGTCTTTTAAAGATATTATTCATATTACTGTTCTACTTATAGCAGTTTCAATTTTAACAGTTAAGGCTGGTATTATTTTCACATTTTAGGCAAAAAAATCATTTATATTTACACTGGTATGTTTTACAGGGCTCAGAATACTAGTGAATATCAATTCAGTTCAGTTCAGTTCAGTTTTATGTGTATAGCACCAAATCACAACACAAGTCATCTCAAGGCACTTTCCATACAGAGCAGTGATGGACAGGCATCTGCCACGACCGGTTGGGTTGAGAGAGAGACAGAACACCAGTTTATCACAGCCTGAGTCTTATTCTTTATTGTTGTCTATGTCATTCCTAGAGTTTATGATTACATTTCACGTGTAAAAGTATGTAAGTCCCCAGGTTGGCCAGATTATCCAAACCACTTTATTTGGAGGTAAAATTGATAGTGAACACACCTGAACTGTTGTTGATAATCCCTGACCACACAGAAACAGTGTTCCCACGACCACTCTAAAGACTCAACTGTAGACGCTTGCAACGGACAGTTTAGGTCATAATCATGAATTCAAAGAGAAGTAGATTTAGTTTGACTTTCTATTGCAAGAAAGAAATGAAATGGTCTGTATACTGTATGTTTGTGATGAATGTACCTTACCAGCTGCTTTGGAATGAATCTTCTCACATGAAATTTCCTTTTTGCAGTTTAAGATCTTGGAGCGAATGAGATCCTTTGGCATGATTCCTGTGCTGCCAGCCTTCTCTGGGAACGTTCCCAGGGGAATCCTCAGGTGACTCATGCTTGTTATGTTCCAACATGTCAGAGTTATACTGCTGTCAGAGGCATGAAAGCGTGACCATCACTGGACTTTGAGGCTGATACCATTAGTGGTGTTATAAAGTTGAGATGTGATCAAGATTTTGGAGCCAGTGTTGATTCCAGCCTTTAAGACTTGGTGTCTGCTGTTGTGTCACAAGAGCCCTGGAGTGCGGGCCAGATTTATCAAGGCTCTTGGCACAACACCTAAATAATCTAGTGTCTTCTTAGGTATGGATGAATGTGGAGATGGACAGAGTCAGCTGCAGTAAAGTTTATTGAGTTCTGGAGGACAGCAACACCAACAAACCCGAGTCAGATCCTGGAATCAAACTGAATGAATATTTTCAATACATCAGCTTTATACTGTTTTCGGAGGCTCCTAGGAGTTGGACCTCCATTTTTAATTGTGCATTACCTCGTGATAGGGATTAAAAAAGTTCTGTGTAGTTCCACCACCCTTAGATTTCCATGTAAAGGACTCATGAAGGATGTCATGTTATGGTAAATGGACTACATTTATATAGCGCTTTTTTAGTCTCGCTGGCCAGCATAGACCCATTCACACACACATTCATACATAATGGCAGATTGCAATATGCTCTAAGCTCTAATACACACACATATACACACACACACACACACTGATGGCATGGGGAGCAATTCAGGGTTCCCCAAGGAATCCGTTCAATTTTGAAATGTTTTGAGTGGGACATTTTAGAGTTTAGAAATAAACTTGTCAGTGCCCCCTGTAGGACAAACTATGTAACAGAGTCACTGTTTCTAAATGAACTCAAACTTATCTTTAATGTTTCTCTATTGATATAACTTGCTCTGTATTGACTGACCTATATGCTGATATTGATGTCAGCCAGGCTTACAGATTGGTGTACATACAGACAGTATGCTATACAAGTTATATTAGGAGACACTCTACCCCTGTCAGCCTGAAAGGTAGCTCTGAAATGCTTGTAGACTCTTTCTTGGTCAGTGAAGAACTAATAAGATGCTACTAAGTATCAATACTGCAATATAAAAATACTCGATTACAAGTACAAGTACTCATAGAAATGTCCTCTGTGATAGACAATGATCTGTTACATTACTGGATCTTTTATTACTGATGCATTCTTGTGTAAGTGGCACTTTACTGTTGCACTGTTGAGTGCTTTAATCTGTGACAGTGCATCATAGTTGTATGTAAAATGTTCAGCTGCAAAGTAACTTGTAACTCCAGGTGTAGATATAGTGGTGTAAAAACACAATTGCCCTCTGAATTGTAGTGGAGTATAAGTATAATGCAGCATAGAATTGATCAAGTATAAGTACAAATGTATACAGTTGTACAGTACTTAAGTAAATGCACTGTACTGTAATTGTTTTTACCCCGTTACACAAAGATAATGGAAAAAGAAAATGGAACTTACTTTAGTTGCAGAGGTTTCATCTTTTTAAAATATTTCATATGAACGCAATAAACAAATAAATGAATATCCTCATGAGAATTCTAAAAGGCATCAGTGTGATTTAAACAAAGTGCTTGAAAGATCATCAAACAGTGTCTGAAACAGCCAACCAGCCAACAATCTGTTAAATCCACCTCTGGGTCTTAGTTTCAGGATTGATGTCTGTGAAGATATGACTGGAGACACAATTAATTATTTGAGTCAAAAGCTTTGAATCGCTGATGTGTTTCTTATGTTTCAGGTTGTATCCAGAAGCCAATGTAACCAGACTGGGGCCTTGGGCTCATTTCAACTGCAGCTTCTCCTGCTCCTATATGTTGGACCCTCGGGACCCACTCTTCCTCCAGATCGGTTCTCTCTATCTGTCCCAGGTGGTGAAGCAGTTTGGCACAGATCACATCTACAACACTGACACCTTCAATGAGATGACTCCGCCCAGCTCTGACCCAGCCTACCTGTCCGCAGTCAGTCAGGCTGTCTTTGCTTCTATGACCGCAGGTAAGTGTCAATAACATCGTGTTCAAACTGCAAGCTTTAAACCAGACAGCGCTTGTCTGAATGATACTGATATTTCGGGTAACAAGTAGAATAATTGCCCTAGTTTGATGACCCATGGACGACCTGTTGTCCAACTCTCTTACACAGACAGCCCCCCCTCGAGCTCCCTGCTGATTTCCAACCATTTTCGAGAACTGTCCTCTTCTTGTTCCTCATCCAGATCTCTTTATTTCTCCCCAGTGGATCGCCAGGCAATTTGGCTGATGCAAGGCTGGCTGTTCTTCAGTGACGCAGCGTTCTGGAAGCCGGCCCAGATTCAGGCCCTACTACACGGAGTGCCCCTCGGTAGAATGATCGTGCTGGACCTGTTTGCAGAGACCGAGCCAATCTTCTCCTACACCGACTCTTTCTATGGACAACCTTTCATCTGGTGCATGCTGCAGAACTTTGGGGGCAACAGCGGATTCTTTGGCACGGTGGAGAGCATCAATTCAGGACCCTTCAAAGCCTTACACTTTCCAAACTCCACCATGGTGGGCATCGGCATGACGCCTGAGGGCATCGAGCAGAATCCCGTCATGTTTGAACTGATGAGCGAGCTGGCTTGGCGCAAGGACCCGGTCAACCTGTCCAAGTGGGTGTCGCTGTATGCAGCACGCCGCTACGGCAGCACACAGGAGAACCTGACGGCTGCGTGGAGGCTCCTGTTCGCCAGCGTCTACAACTGCACTGTGCCGCATTACCGAAACCACAACCACAGCCCACTGGTGCGCCGGCCGTCCTTTCACATGAACTCTGGTCTGTGGTATGAGCCGGCGGACTTGTACAAAGCCTGGAAACTGATTATTGAGGCAGCTCCGTCTCTCATGTCAAAGGAAACCTTCCGGTACGATCTTGTGGATGTGACTCGGCAGGTCCTACAAGTCCTGACTACGTCCTATTACCAGGATATCGCAGATGCCTTCCAAAGGCAGAAGCTGCCAGAGCTGCTGACTGCAGGCGGGGTGCTGGTCTACGACCTGCTGCCTGAGCTCAATCGTTTGCTGAGTAGCGACCGCAACTTCCTGTTGGGGACGTGGCTGGAGCGAGCCCGATCTTTTGCCCTCGATGAGAAGGAAGCACAGCTCTATGACATGAACGCCAGGAACCAGCTCACTCTGTGGGGTCCCAGTGGGGAGATCCTGGACTACGCCAGCAAAGAGTGGGGAGGTCTCATGGAGGACTACTACGCCCAGCGATGGGGCCTGTTTGTTCAGATGCTGGTAGAGTGTCTGGACAGTGGACAACCGTTCAAGCAGGACACTTTCAACCAGGCGGTTTTCCAGGTAGAGAAGGGATTCATTTACAACAGCCGAAAATACCCTAGCAAGCCTCAGGGCGACACGTACGAGATCGCCCGCCGGATCTTCCTCAAGTACTACCCACAGGCCATGAAGAGACTATAGTGAGCAGAGACTACATTTGGGAAAAACTTGTGTCCAGTCGCAGCAAGAAGAATGTCCTCCTCCACCTCCAGTTTTACATGGCTATCCCAAAATGTTTTGATGTAGAAAATCCAACAGCCTGAATTTACAGGAACAATCTGTTTTGCACATATAGTAAAATCAATAATGGATAGATGTGTGTTGTAGGTTTAGAAAAAAGAATAGAATAGAATAGAATTTTCACTTTATATTCAAACTGATTAAATATCCAATCATGCCTTATCACATAGGGGAGAAAATTAAGACATGTCAATGAGTGAAAGAAGACTTTGTGAAGGTGTTGATTTCGTGTAGAATTTCATGTGTGCATCTCTCCGTACTGTTTTCAACTGAGCTTAAAGAAATAGTTTAACATTTTTGGAAATACAGTTTCACCTTCCCAGAATAATTTGAGAAGATTGATATGAGTCCATTTGTGGTTTTAGGAGAAGTTGCAGTCAATGAGTGTAGTATGTATGATACTCCCCCTGTAAGTGGTCAGTTTAACATATTAGTTCATGTACAGGAGAAACAAAGGAAAACGTGTTCATTAGTAAGCTTTACAGGAACTGACAGGTGTATTATCTGTGAGACAGACAGACGAGCTGTTCTCCCTGCTCCCAGTCTGAATGCTAAGCTAGGCTAACCACGTCCTGGCTCCAGTGCAGACAGGAGGTTGATGTCTAAGTGAACATCTCACACATAAAGACAGCCAATAAGCAGAGTTCCCAACACGCTGAACTATGTCTTGAAATCACTGGTACGACAACATAATTGCAGATAGCAGATGTGCATTGAAATGATGGCAGCCTTTAGCTCTATTAATGAGCTGTCATTCTCAGAAACAGACACTATTGAGCCTATCAGTTGAGAGTTGATCTGATCACTGTCTCCTGTTCTGAGCGAAATGCATGACAGGACTCATAGATGATCAGAACATGTAGGCAATTTTCTACTCACTTCACAATCTCATGCTCATAGAGTCAGTGAGACTGGACTATTACAGAAGAGTTTGTGTAATGGTCTGGTGAAAAGGGATTTGTTTAATGCTGAGTTGTTGTGTTAAAAAATATATTTTTATATGAAAATGCATAGGTCCTCAACTGAGACATTTCACATGTACATCAAACAAATATTGTGTTTTTTTATGAGTCACATCAGTTTTGTTTTAGATTTTTTAAGTCTATGTGAGATTTCTCTCTTTGACAATTGTAGTTTTAGTGAAGGACAATCTAAATATTTTGGGAGAATAATGATCATCATATGAGCGGTTTAGCAGTCACTACACGAGCGCAGCTCACAGCCAGAACAGTCCATGTTGCTCAGTATTGGTTTCCATGTTGTATAAATGCTATTTTTGTATTTGATGAATTAAACTGTGATTCTTCAACTCAGGCATGTCATAAAAGTCTTAAGGCTGTGTGACTAATACAGTGATTTCATTTTCCACCTCCATCTTGTGTGTGTGTGTGTTCAGTGATGATATTAACTCCACTTATTATCCTGGTCAGTGTGTACACAGATCAGTCTGTCTTCCTGTGCAGGACAGGCCTGGACTCTATCCCAGCATGCTCTGGGTGAAATGGAGGATACACCTCGACAGGTCAGGAGTTTGTCACAGAGCTGACACAACTAGACCAACAATCATTCACACGTCTAATTCAGAGTTTCCAGTTCACTTGTGTTTAGATTGTGGGAGGAAACTGAAGTAGGTACCAGGTTTCATCAAGAACAATATGCTTTAATTACCAATCATTTTCCCTCTGAAAAAATGTTTGTAAATCAAGAATCCATGAAAATGACTGGATGACAGAAGTGAGCATTACTGGTATTTACAGTGGTGGGATGAATACTCAGGTCATTTACTTAAGTAAAAGTAGCAATACCACTCAAACAGATGATCAGTGTGTTGGCATTTGACTGTTTAATGAAGCTGCTTGAGTTGAGGCTTGTTTTTGCTTCTGTATCTACAGAGAGATGATCAGCTAAACTAATCTGTCTTACTTTTTAATATGTGTGACGATCCTGGCCATGCTGTGGTTTTTCCTTTGTGTTGCCAGGTTTGGCTCCATCTGGTGACGGCTTGGTGGCTGGTTGCTGGGAGGCGGCCTGGGTGACGAGCTGATGGGCTGCACCTGGGGGGGGAGGCCATAAAAGCAGGCTCCCTCAAACTGCTCTCTCTCTCTTCCTGGACTGCTGAACCTTTAACATCCTGGTCACTGTTTGGTTTGCTCATTTTGGCTTTTGTTGAATAAAATATGCGTTTAAACTTCAAAAGTTTCTGTGTGGACCTCCCTTACTGTTATGGCTTCAACGAGCTGGCCATAACATGTTGAAAGCATTTTATACATATGATCATAAAAATATTGTACATTTCCCTGTTGTGGGACTGTTAAAGGAATAACTTATAAACATAGACAACCCTCTGATTATATCCTGTATAACAGGAGATGACATAAATAGCCAGTAGTCAAAGAGACAGCTGTTCGAGATGATGCTGTGACAGCACTAGATTGAATGTCTGGACTTGACTGTCTGTTCTATGACAATGATAGATTTGACCGATTTTTGCACCAATCTGTTGATGTGCCTTGATTTGCCAAACAGAGGCAGTCTTGTCAGGTTCATTTTTCCACAAACGTTCCTCACTCCAACTTTTCAGAAAATTAGAAGCAGAATGAGAACATTCTATGATGATGTTTGCTGATACAAAGAAAGGAATTGACCAACTTGTAGTGTTGGCCTCTGCCTCTGCCAACCAGTCAAGTTTACATCCGTGTCTGTCCACACTGATCTAATATATGCAGTGAAGACTTTAATACAATTTTAACACAGTAGGCATTATAGTATCAGGTGCACGGCTCCCCTAACCTAAGAACAGAATTTGGGATTTCTAAACAGGAATTTTACGAATATCGCAACTGTGAGGGAGCTGGACAGCCTTCCCCTCACTAAGGTGAAAAACATCTGGACAAACAGTGTTTATGTTTTTGTGTTTTTTTGGAAACCTTTTACTAATCTTCCTCTCCCTCTGAGGTCTACCTCTGGGGGGCGTGGTTGCATGGGTGCACACATCAGCCGCAGGACTCCAGCAGAGTGTGGGCAGAGATCAGTGATCAGGGAGAGGGGGGGGGGGGGGGGTAAATGGGGATATTTTGTTGTGTAGGTTTATGTTTACTGTTTCTTTAGGTTATTAGGTATTTTCTTTTATCTGTATTAGTATTGTGTTTGTTCATTGTAAATATTGTTAATTTGTAAATATGGTTAAAGTGATAGGGGAAGAGTCACTGGTGGGAGGAGACTCTAAAACACCTCACACCTAAAACCCTACAGCAACTTAATTACTTCTCTTAAAAAAGCAGGAGGACTATCTATGCGGTTGTCAGGGATGGAGGAGATTCTGGAGAGCTCCACATCATTGGAGGGAACATTCCCATAATCTACAGTGCTCTGTTAGAACATCATTGCTCCTCCCTGACCCCACTGAGGACCGAATGGCAGAAAGATCTGGGCTGTGATCTTTCCACACTATGTACGGGAAAGTATGTGTCAGAATGTCTTCACTTCATTGTCTCGTAACAAAATAACTGAACAGACTTACAGGTTGATGCACAGGATGTACCTCGCCCCTGTATGTTTGAGTGAGATATGTCCCAACTAATCCTCTAAATGCCACCGACGCAAAACATATAGAGGATCACTTCTCCATGTTTTCTGGGAATGCAGAAAACTAAAACATTTTTGAAAAGAGGTGCAGGATCTGACTGTTAAGGTCCAGAGGACTCCATCTGAACAGGACATTAGACCCCATGCAAAGACCCCCAATATTTAATTTCTTCAAACAAATACTGAGCGACACATGAAGACTGGAACAACGTACTTATATATTAAAAATTAAGGAGGAAATCCTTCTGAAAACTGGAACCTTTTATTGACCTCTGACTGTCCTAGCCGGCTTAGACGAGCTCTGAGTCTGTGAAGAAATCAATCATCTCCACTGAACTTTTTTTTTTTTTTTTACTATAATTGTCATTATTATTAACTTTGTTGCTACTACTATTATTATTATTCGATTTTTAAAAAACTTTTTCTTCCCCATTTTGCCATTACTATTATCATTCATTCATCTTGTCCTCACTGTCAGTTGACTTGTTCAGGGGTGTTTTTAAAATGTTGAAAAATAAATAATTTGAAAAAAAAAAAAGAAAAAGGAAAAATCCACATAATTTTCTTTTGTGTACCAACTTCCACCATCTGACAGCCATAGTGCTGGTTTGAAATCTGACAGATAAGTTAAATTACATTTCAAACACAAGGAGTCCAGAAATGAAACAGCTCATCAAATAGTTTGATTAATATTTTTATTGCTGAAAAAATAATAAGAATCAGGTTTGTAGTTATAGAGGGACTTGAACTGTTTGAGCTTGTCTCCTTGTACACTGATATCTGTTCTGCTTCAGGCTCAATTATAAGACATGGTAAATCCAGTATATCAAACACGCTCCAAAATCCAAAATGAGGAGTTTTTACGAGTTCAGTCTGCACAGCAGGGCTCAACAGGGTCGACCAGGTTCAGTCCTCTCTCAATTCCATATGTTGGATTAGAGTTGGATATCTCTCTGTTGGCAGACGATTCACAGACATCCAGCACTGGTGGAGAAGCTAAACTGGGCCAGATGCACTTTCAGTCCTTCATCAGGTTTTCCTCATGGCAGCCCAACGACACCAAGCCACAAGCATTCACTCAGCTTTTACAGCACATGAACAGCCTTCCACAGCCGACCATGCTGAAGGTTTCCATCAGACAACGAGGACAATCACAGCCAAACAGAAGCAGGAACTGTGCTCTCTGTGAGAGCTGAGAAAAAGATTTGAGTAAAATATGTGCATGAAACATTTTTTTCTTTCCCTAATGCTGCAATTGTGTCAAAAGGGAAAGATGTTGAAAGACGTTGAGATGGTTCTTCCCATGTGACATGAATGCAGCATTAGAACCTGAACTGACACAGCTGAATCTGCTATTCTGCTCAAAGGAGGAAGAAATCTGGAAAGCAGGTGTCATAAATGGGCCTTTCCTTTAGTTTGCAGCGCATCACAGACACATGGTAGAAGAAAAAGAAAAAAAGTTTCGCTCTCTAACACGCAAATGGTTAAATCCTGGAGTTAAAGACTAGAAATCATCTCCTGGCCTCTAAGTAACATTGTGAAGTCAGGAGGAGAAAAACCTCAATGTAAACAAATGAGTAGAGCATATGTATGTAGAGAGCAACATCCAGCCAGAACCAACACAGATTCACTGTCACCGTCTCATGGAATTCCACTCAGTGTCAGCCAAACATTTAGCATCCTAATCATCAGTGGTGACAGGTCAGCCCCACTCACAATGAACCTTCATGTTGGATTTTCATTCATCAGCTTGACCTCGTCACTGGGGTCCTTTCTGAGGAGAGACAGGACTCGACAACAAAACTCTTGGTATCATATTTTACTCCTCAAAACTAAAAACGCAATCATGTCAGTTTCCAGTACGGGTGAAAGTGCATACAGACATTATACTGAGAGATTGTAAAGCAGGGGAGGTGGGCAGGGTTACTCTTTACTGACTGTACACAAACATCAGCCCTACATTCCAAACATGCCACATCATATTTTTCAAAATATTTCTTTTGGCTTCAAATGTTAATTTTAAAAGTGACCACTGTCGTTGAAATGAAGGGGTGTGGTATTTCTGTGTGTTATAATTCAGCTGGCTGCAGGCGAAGGCCAATGAGGGTCTAAATGACTCTACTGGTATTTATGCATGTTTTAGCTCACACAACATATTGCAAATACTTTGTATGACTATTTAGCCTTCTTCTTCCCTCCAGGCAGCCATTGTGTCTATTCACTTGTGGTGTGGAAATCAACTCTAAGTTTGCAACATACTTTGGATTACAGGCATCGCAATGAGTCTGGAGCAAGCCACTGAAATAATTACAGTCCTTTACAGTGTCAAATTATATACACTTCATACATGTATGTTTTACAAAAAGCTATTAGAACTTGATTAAATGGTGTGTCAATTATACACATATATCATAGACTAAACTTGTAGGTTAAAAAAAGTAAAAAAAATAATAATAAAAAATGAAAGGATAAATATTCAAATCAAATTCCAAAATAAATGAATTTGTTTGATGTGGCAATTCCATTTTAAAAACTAACAATTACAGAGAATAAGGTCACAGAAATACTAAATGGCAAACAGTGATCTTATTCTTTTTTCACTTTTTATTAATCTGGAATCAGTTTTTCCTTAACTGACAATTAAACCAACTCATATATTCATATACACATACACTGTAAAAGCCTGTAACTATTCTGATGTCACTCGAGGCTCAATTGTGAACATCCCTGCTGCTTTTATGTTGTTATGTTACCACTGCCTGGGAATTCAGTAATTCAAGTTGTATTTAAAAATGACTACGACCAATGACTTCCTGACACTCAGATCAAATCAAAATACTCTGCTCTGCTTCAGTTGACTGGCTGTATGTAAAGTATGAAAAAAAAAAGTGGTCGTTAACAAGGAAAATTTTAAACAGACCAAAATGCTGGTGCTTGTAATCTCTGTAACGTTCCGTATAATGTAAGGATCATAGTGATTGTGCTGTTGGTAAATCTGCCCACCTACACTGAAATAAAATGACTCAGTAACATTGACTGATTTTCTGATTTTTACATTGATTAATAGAAGTTAAAGGCAGAATTTGCATCAGTGTAAGTCAGTCAATAATGAAACCATTTCCATCAACAATGCCCTGTATACAATTGCATGATATGGTTTTTGACAGTTAACCATGACACAACAGGCAAGACACACAGAGGAGATTCACAAAGCTGCCGGAATGATCAATAATCAATATTCAAAACACAGAGACGGCATGGAGACATGACCAGAAAATAAGGCAGTAATAAAATTATAAAATTCCCTATCTCCTGTAAACATCCTTTAAAAGACTCCTAAACTTTCACGTTGATTATTTCAAACAAATGATCAAGTTTATTGAAAAGAAACGTTAGAGAAAATATTATATTCCGATAGTTCCTTCTCTTTTGGTTCAGATTAAAATCATAATACATCTGAGCTAATTTACAAAAGATCAGGTTTTTCCTATTGTTCATTATATTCATATATTGCAAGCATAATAGAGAGCCCTGTGCATATGATTGGTTAAAATCAAAATGGGTTGGTGACATACTGGAGCAGTGAGATTTAACATTAACGTTTTAAGGTAGCTCCAATGTATTCTTTCTAAAAATATAATAAAATATATTAACAAAAAAAAGAGAGAGAGAGAGAGATCACAAGGTCCTCTTTCCAAAGCTTTCAGCTACGTCTTGTGGCCTTCAACTGCAGATGAAACACAACCTGCTAAAAGCAAGTTAGTGGAACTTGTGATACATGTGTTTTTTTTTTTGTCAAGCTAAGCACAATTTGTTTTCTGGACAAGAAGAGATAATGAAGCCATGACTGCAAGAAAACACTTCAGTTTGTTAAGACAGAACAAACAAATTGTAGCAACCAAGGCTACTTTGGGCTTAAGTCTATCACAGCTAAATGATGTCATTGGTTTGACTGGAAAGATTTGGTCTTCATCGTCTCACAAAACCCTTGACTTAAATGGCATGGACATATTAGAATCATCCAATGAATACAGAATATCAGCCTAACAAGCCATACTAATCAACCCTAATATGACTTAAAAAAAAAAAAAAAAGCAGCAAAACACTTTCAAACAATCATCTCTTCAGAATATGGGGGAATGGCTGGTTTTCCTATTCTTGCCCAGTTATGAATCAATTAATTACAATATATAAGCTAAAATCATAGAATAACTCATGGTTAATACAAGAGAAATAGCAAGTCCAACCCACTCATGAGCAATAAACAACCATCTGATATAAGTTAGGTTTTCTTCAAAAATTGGGAGTAAAGGGATGACAGCACTATATCAGCAACATGTTCCCATTCCTAAAACTAGGGCAGAACGAGGGGGGACACTAAATAACCAGAATAAATACAGCAACACAAGAGCACAGGCTTGAGAAAGGAGAGGTGATTTGGCAGTCCAACAATTAAAACAGCCATGGTAAAAGATAACACATAAGTTCACTGTAAATTGAAGTGGTCAAAAACATGGCTCCAAGATTAACATTAATGAGATCAGGTCAATCATGAGATAAGATAAGCATTTAGTAAGACTATTAAAATAAAAAGTTCAGATATATAACCAGACCAGCATGAAGATCATCTTGCTGTGAGGATAATAGCAGTAATGTTACGCATTGTTTCTTACAGTAAAGTTACCTGAGTTAGATACCTGTAGACAGTGGATTAAACAAAAGCACAAAATGATGACCCGACTTAAAACTCAACATGCTGCCGACTCCTCGTTTCACTCAGTGCTCACAGCAAGTCTGTGTAAGTTTTAACCCTGAAGCAGCCATTCTGAATCTTCATTTAACTGTTCCACTGTTGGTTTCACTGGTGTTAACAGAGACCAGTGATGGGACTTTTTCCAAGCCCTGGTTTGTTTGTCATTTACAGTGAACTGTAAACCTACATTAACCAAATCCAGTTAGTCAGATGTCCAGGATGTAGATAAAAGTCAAATGTTTCGAGTGCTGCAGCACAATGAAGTTGAATTGTGCTATGTCTAACAGTTTAGCTTGAGAGAGCTTAGATAGTTTTCTAGGCAAACTGCATAGTTCAATAGTACATCTCATCTTAACACATGAAAGTCTCACTAATTCACTTTGAATCCAACTGAAAAATCCATTTCCAGCATGTAACTTTCAAAGCTGTGGACTGGCCCAAATCCTGATCCTGTGGCATCATCACCAAATTCAATTGTCAGCCATCCATCAATAAATTCCTGTGAATTCTGAGGAGCCGATCCACGTGATCCACAGCTGTTCAAAGTGCTGCTAAACTTGCAAGTCAGCACATCCATCTCCATGACAACTGCCCAAAGACCATCAGCTGATGAGTCCTTTCGGAACAGGAAGCCAATTCCTGGATCAAGCCCAATCCAGATACAGGAATTTTTCAATGGATGGTATCAGTCATATAAAACCCACCCTATTTCCACCCCTTAGTTTAGGCTTAAAATGTTAGTTGTTTTAACAGATGCTGGATGCCTACGGATGAAATCTTAACAGCTAACAAGCTTTGCACGTCAACAGGTCATTGCTGTGATAGTTCGGCAAACTCCGTCAGCTCTGGAAAAAGCTAGTGACTGGAGCTGGAGTTGGGATTGTTTTTGTCAAAATACCTTTGAGGTAGGGTTGGGTGATGATGACGATGGATAAAATCTTCTATCACAGTACGAGTATTTTCATACTGCAATATATATATCACAATATAGCACATTTCCTAGAAACTGAGAAACGGTTAGAAACAGATGGGAAGGCCTGCATTAGGCTGATCCAGAGACAATCACAACTGAAGAATGAAGGTACTTCATCACATTGATGTTCAACTCCTGTCAAATGGATATTGCCATAAAATAGTGGTCATATTCATCCAGAGACTTCAAAGGGCCAGTTAGGACAGTATAAGTCTTAGAAAAATCTCATGTATCATATCACCCAGCCCACGTTTAATTTGAGGTGTACCAACATACAATTTTAAAAGAAACCTACCAGCTAATTTTGGTGGCCATGATATGAAAACTTTTGTCAAAAGCCATTTTCTATGAATGCATTACAAATGGACTAAAGGTAAAGTCATGTGAAACTCTAGAGCTTATCTGATCATCAGGAAATGCAGCTGAAGATGTGTTTAAGTGCAGAGTTGTAATGCCTTCATGGATTGATTAGTGCATGTAGTGCAGCTGATCACAGGGAGAACACAGCTGTCAGCCTCCACTACCTCCACAGACAGACAGACAGACAGACGGACAGACAGACAGACAGACAGACAGACAGACAGACAGACAGACAGACAGACAGAGAGACAGACAGAGAGACAGACAGACAGACAGACGGACCATCACGACCAGCTGAGATGATATGACAATGATGGTTCTGTTTTCATATTCACTTTGATTCTTCCGTCTCTTCTCTGAAGGTCTTTAGAGAAGACAGGGGCTTGGCGGGGGGAGACCATGGTTCACTGAGCAGGTCAGGAGGTAAAGAGAAGGTGAGGAGCAGTGAGAGCTCTATGCAGCCTCACAGAGGATCTGCTCCAGCACAGTCAGCAGGTGTTTGAGGCCGTAAATGTAGCCGTGATCGCGGCTCTCGCTCGGGAAAACATGGGCAAAGTCAATCATCCTGACCTCCACCTCTGTGTCTCCAGCCCTCCCTTCTGTTGTATCCCCTCCCTGTCCTTTCAGCTTCGCCCCCTCTCTTCTCCTCCTCCTGTCGCTTTCTTCCCTCTCTCCTTCCTCATCCTTCCCTTCCAGTTGTGATTTGTTTACGTTTCCGTTCGGTGGTTGTTGCAACTCACTTGTCCGTTTCCATGCAGAGTTGTCTTCCTCACACAGAGCTGAGATGCCCCCCCCAGAATCTGAGCTCAGTGCCATGCCCCCAGCATCACTGTCTCCACTGTTGTTATGGAGATGAGCCTTGGCACAGTGGAGGTGGCCACCTTTAGTGTGGTTGGTGTAGATAGTGGCCCTGCTGTAGTCCCACGGCACAGACACCTGAATGTTGTTGTTGTTGTACTCAGCCACTTCCTCTTCCTGCCCCACACCTTCCTGTCGTGCTTTCCCCTCCCCACCCCGACTGCTGTCACCCACTGATGACAGCGTGGCACTTTTCCCTGCGCTCGGGCTGATCGCAGGGCTGCTGAAAGGGGAAGAAAGGGAGGATGAGGAGGAAGGGAGACCCTCATAGACGAAGAGAAGGGAGCTGGCATAGAAGGTTAACTGGTGCTGGGACTCGAACCAGCGGAGGATATGCTGCACTCTGCAGATGCTGGCTGACACGGCATCTTTCCTCAGACTAACACCATTATGGAAGAATTTAGCCAAGCCTGGAGGAGAGGAAACAGAGAGGAGAGGAGAGGTAGGGGTTGGTCGTAAGTGCCAGTGATAGGAAGTCACTTGTTAAATGTTTAAAAGAAAAAAAAGAAAAAAAAAAAAGTTGGTTGAGGATCCTCAGCCCCTTAAAAACCTTAACCATCACAACTAAATGCCCAAGCCACACCCTTACCATAACCTACTAACCCAATTCTACACAAAACCTTAAAACAGCATAAGTAAACACAGGCACACACACACACACACACACACACACACACACACACACACAAATACACATACCATCTTTAATGGTGTCCTGAACCAGTCCCCTCCCGTAGTGCTGGTCATACGCGTCAAATGTGTCACTGCACAACTTATAGACCTGAAATATAAGAAAATGCATGATGTTCAGAGTCTGTTTGCTGTAATCTGTGTTGGTTCCTGTTCTGGACAGAATATATCTCAGCTCTATTGCTCTGATCAACTCTCATTCATAATCATATCATTTAGATCATTTATGAGAGTTGTTAACTCATGTTGAAGAAAATAGAAAATACACAAAAAGTAATTCTGTGCTGCACACTGCTGTGCACAGTCCTGTTTTATAGAGTCTGTGTTACTGAGCTCATCAGTCAAAAGTCAGAACTCACAGCATGATAGCAACAGAACACACATGCAGACCAGGGGTGATCACAACTCAAGTGCTGGTTCTCTCTCACTGACGAGAGACTGACGCCATCTAGTGGTTTACAGCTAGAATCACACCTGCCTCACAATATCCAGCTGGCCAGCTGTGACTGCAGATCAAACCAGAGCGCTGCAGAAGAACTTCCAAACTTACAGCCTATATAAAGTTAGCTACGTCATACTCATTTGTTCAGATTCAAATGGATACCTCTTTGAGATGAACAATAAAAGAATATTGATACAATCATAATTTCAGATGAGAATATGCAGATTGTTAAGGATGATCTGTTAGCATGATTATCACAATGAAAGAGACAGAGCAAATAATTTTCTCCTATCTAGAGACCCACACCTGCATGGACATTTCTCTTCTGCTCTACTGGTCCCTCTGCCCCGGGGACGGGGGCTGCAATCCCATGATCATATTCACACTGATCATGATTTCAATCCTCTACTCATGTTTCATTCATTTCAATTTTTATTCAATGTATTTCAAATCAAACGAGATGGCCCTAGTCTCTGCAGAATGAAGGGTTTCATAGTTTTTCAGACCAACAACATTCACTCTTATCACTACATTTAATCACCTCTTTTTATCTTTTCCTTTCAATCTTTCTCTGCTCCCCTCCCATCATTCCTCCATCAGGAAGATCATTACCACTAATTAGTCTCGTCTCCATCTAAGTAAACACATAGCTGAGATTAGTATGGGAATTTTTACAGTTCAGTTCCAGGCACATTCTGTTCTAAACGCCCTGTTCCAAGGTACAAAAGAGTCCATCTACTGATTCCTCCGTTTTCCAATCATCTAAATTACAGTACAGTGTAGTACAGTACATAAACAGAAGCTTGGGTACCCTGCATGGTCAGTACGTAACACCCCCTTGGGCAAGGGGCATTTTGTAGCCAGATAAGAGTCTTAATCCTTGCTTGGATGACTTTCACCCATTCTTCCTTGCAAAAGGCTTCTAGTTGTGTGTGGTTCTTAGGCTGTGTTGCATGCACTGTTCTCTTCAGGTTTATCCACATTTGATGATGTTTAGGTCGGGGGGGACTGAGGGCCGTGGCAAAGCTTTCAGCTCGTACAACTTGAGACAGTCTATTGTGTATATTGAAGTATGTTTAGAATCATTTTTCTATCCTCCTTTTATCATTTTACAGTCTGTGTGATGTTTGCTTCTCCAATTTGTTGGTATTTAATTGAGTCATTTTCCTCCTCTACCTAACAGGGGCGTTCATTTGCCCTTCTAGGAATCATTCAAGCAGTTTTCTCTGAGAGTTTTCTTGGTCTTCCAGACCTCACCTTGACCTCCACCATTCCTGTTATCTGCCATTTCTTAATTACATCACAATCTGAGGCTACCTGAAAATGCTAATTCAACAATTAATTCAACTTAGTAGGTGATATTTGTTTCTTGCTGCAGGCAGGAAAGCTCACACCAGGACTCTTAGTGATAATAATACTGAAATAACTACTAAAACTGAAACTGATCCAAGTGATAAAGGTTCTGCTAATTGACTCTCTTCCTTTCCAACAGATAAGACATTTTCTTTCCTGTCATCTGTTTCAACCATGGGGACACTGCCTGATGTGTATTTACTGGTACACACCCTGAGCTTGGGGTTAGGGATTCTACAGAGTACAGAGATTCCACAAACAACTACAGACAAACAACAGCTATTTACATGGACCTCTGTGCATGTACGTGTGTGTGTGTGTGTGTGTGTGTGTGTGTGTGTGTGTGTGTGTGTGTGTGTGTGTGTGTTTGAGTGTGCTCAAACCCCTGAGAAGATGAAAGATGCCGTTCAGCTCAGTCAACAACCTGGACATATTTCACATATATTAAATAATAATAAAAGGTGTCTAGGGCCTACAGGAACAATATGGATGCAGTATAACTAGATTTTGTTTGATATCAAGAGCCATTTTAGAACTGATCTGTATCTTATGACTGTTTGAGAATGCCCAGAAGCAGTTGTAATATAGGTGGTAGATAACTTAAATACATAGACCCCAGATCATCAAACATAGTAGTACTCCATTGCTTGGCAAAAAAACCTTTTAGTTACCACAGATGAAAAGTCTGCTTGGGATTTGAAAGAGCACAGGTCCTATTTGTACTGAACCTTTAATTAAATGTGTAGTTACCTACCTGTACTTATTTACTACAGTAGTAGTTTTGCACCTGGGACTCCCAGTGACATGCAAAAATACTTACTGAGCCTACAGTTCAACTCCACCTCAGAGCCTTAAAATAAAGGCCTATTTAAATTATTAATGCCATAGGAGGCATTAGTCAAATGCAATTGCGATGAAAAGTTTGTTTACAAGTACTGTACCTGCCTAGTTGTTTTTCTGATTAGGTCTAATAAAGCCATTACCTAGTTTGAAGAATGTCAAACTAACAGAAAAGAACTATATTATATACACCCTCTACAACAGCACAACAGGTGAAACTCACCCTCATGCCGAGGACCAGGAAGCCTATCTCCTCCATCAGTGGGTATTTTCTGATTTGCTGTTCCCGTTTTTCCTGTGAGGCAAAGGGATCGTAGCTCCGCTGACCCAGCTTCACATCCATGATGCATGGCTTGATGAAGCGTTGAGTCACATCCTCCAGCTTCAGGTACAGGTCTGAGGCAGTGGCAGCAAGACAAGAGCAGTGATGTGTAGTATGGAGTTATTACCAACTTGTTCACATGAGACTGATCATACGGCACAGAAGATATTACTCATGACAGGTTTCTGATATGTTTTGTTTCACAACTTCATTTCGATTTGTCAAGAACTCTGACAAGAGAAAGGTTTACAGTGAGAATGGAGTTTATGGTACTTCAGCACTTTACTAAACCTCACATCACATACATATCACACCATAGTTAGAAGAATAATGATCATTTAGAAGAAGTAACAGTAGTTCATAGGATTTGGCTTGTACAGTTGAAATTGCACCAGTACCATCTATCCTTAAAGTGAAACTGACGGGGCTTTACCCAGCTGTCCCAGTGAGCATTGCGGGAGTACCTATCCCAGCATAAACTACATCAGAGCGATTACCAGCAAAGCCAACGTATCGGCCAATATCATCTTAGTCACAATTGAAAACTCAAGACTGTTGGTTGTGTAATAAATAAATAAATAAATAAATAAATAAATAAATAAAAAAAAAAAAAATAAAAAAAAAAAAAAAATATATATATATATATATATATATATATATATATATATATACACACACACACCATATATATAAATACATATACACACAATATGTATATATGTACACACATATATTCATATTCATATATATATATATATATATAGACTCATACACACATACAGTTCAGTTTCTTACCATTGGGACTGTCAGGAGAGGACCAGGTGCCATAGTACTTGGGCAAATGATTCTGGAGCTCCAAAAGACATGGATCACAGCAGTCCTCTGCATACACCTTGGACACACATACACACATCACCATCATCATACCTATAGTGTACACACAGGTGGATACAGGTCATGTGGTCTGATGAGGTTAAAATAGAACTTTTTGGCCACAATGGGCAAAGTTATGTTTGGAGAAAAAAGGGTGCAGAGTTTCATGAAAAGAACACCTCTCCAACTGTTAGACACGGGGGTGGATCGATCATGCTTTGAGCCTGTGTTGCAGCCAGTGGCACAGGGAACATTTCACTAGTAGAAGTAGAATGGACTGCTTTAGATAAAAGCAAATTCTGGAAGCAAATATTACACCATCTGTAGCTGAAGATAACAAGAGGATGGCTTCCACAACATTACGATTCAAGAAGCATGTCAAAATCACAATGAACTACATCAAGAGGTGCAAGCTGAAGGTTACCTAAACATCATCAGAAAAGTGTGGACAGACCTCAAGAGATCAGTGCATGCAAGACAGCCTAAGAATCTAAGAGAACAGTGGCTGGTGACTTTTCTGTTGGTGGGGAGAATAATAACAGTAGCCAACTAATCATTTCATTACTATAAGACGTGTGGTAAAAAAGTTCAGCACAACAGTATTACAGCAGCCCTTTGTTGTTATATATGTCTTTTTATCCTGAATCTTATAGAGCAGAAAATAAATACAAACAAAATAAAACTGAATGTAGATCTTCACATTATTGATGATTTGGAAACAATAATGTTTTTCTCCTAATTGTAACTAGATGTCCAGCTTTGTGCAGCATGCCAGGTCAGTGTGTGTGTCCTTGGGATTAGGTTTGATTGGTTTGGCCAGGAGACCTGCACATGATGCCATGACTCACTCCTGTTTGTATGAGAGTTGCTGAGGCTGACAGTGCTGTTAAGATCTAAAACAAACATTGATGCTATGAAGCAGCAGACACATGCCACCATATGTACAGCCTGATATATATGTTAATTATTAATTATGTAAATTACTCTATCCATCCACCCACTTTGTTGTGAATAGGCACAGTGAGAGACGTTACACAAGTCTATTTCATTAATGCATTATCAGTACGTTTGTAACAATGTATCGAAGATTGATGTTACACAATTCAAAAATATGCATTGTGTACGGAATAATGAATTACAATATGGATGAGCAGAATATTAATGCCCAGTTTTAAAAAGAAAGGTCAAAATTCATATTTAAAAAGAAATCAATAGCTTAATCAATGAAAATAATAGCATATTATTAGATTATACCTAAAACTAATGAATGACTTTTTCTGGGAGCACAGATTTCTTGAAAAGCTACAGAGACAACTCATGCTTGCACTAAAGAAATGGTGAAATTGCATAATGTTGTTCTGCAATACACACACACACACACACGCACGCACGCACACACACGCACACATGTATTATGACTGCAATGATATTACCATGCTGTAAAACTGCATCTCTCGTGGACCTCTCGGTGGAGGCTGAAGCTGCTTCAGGACTGTTCCATCTGGATGCTGCAAAATGCCTATAACAAACACAAAGATGGCACTCAAAATCAAAGAAATTTTTACCAAAGTAAAGCATTGTAAGAATCTTGTTCCTGGAAGCAGTAAACAATAAGTAACAGTTGACAGGACACAGCCATCTTTAACCCCTATTTTAGCATATCAGTACTGACTCCAAGTACAGTGGTAAAGTAATTTTCAGACAGCTTATTTTGATGTTTGTCACATTTTATTTAGAAGTAAATCATTGTAATTAGAAAACACTATGGTTAATGTTATATATTGAATCATAAACTCTGACATATATCAAATACACTTACACAACTTAATAAAATACAAGTAAAGAAAGATGAAGACTTGAGAGTGAGGCCAAAAAAAAAAAAAAAACAGTGGAAGCTTGAGAGCACAATACCACAAAAGGTAGAATCAGTTAATATAGAGGTGATTAAAGTTATTCAGAAATGACAGGAAAGACTACTGGGAGGAGAGAGAGAGAGAGAGAGAGAGAGAGAGAGAGAGAGAGAGAGAGAGAAGCATGAGGGACTTTGCCCTTAATATGGATAGGACATTGAAATATTGAGCTGTGAATGAGAAACTCAACTCATCCTGACACAGCTGTGGGAACACTCTGTCATTAAGGCCATGGGTGTTTTTTTGTTTATTGCCTTGACTGCAACACTGAGAGACTCAGGAGGAGGTAGAGTTGGAGATTTGGTCACAGATTTGTGCTTCATTCCTATGGAGTCAGTATGGAGCTGCGCTACATAGAGCTGACAGAAACACTGAAGTGCAGAGTCATGAACACAAATCAGCATCTTGTATAGTGGCATTGGTGTAAACGGACAGCGTTGCAGACCACATTATCTTGCAACTACTTGCAGGTTTCAGCTTATCTTGTCACAAACGTTTGTTGTTGCCTTAAACAAACACAGACCTCAATAGATACAGATATACCTAAATGAGGATGAAGGTTTATCAATGACAAAACACTGCACTACACAACTCTGCAAAGCTATCAGGATGATGCTGTATGACATTGCATTGTGTTGTGTTGTAGCAAAAGTTGAGCAAGGTTCAACTTATTGCCAGACAACGCTGTGTTATTTGCTAGGATCACTATGCATCATCACCCCTCTCAACGAATTGTTGCAGCTCTACTTCAGACAACAGCATCAACACAGTGGCCGAACTGAAATAGATGAGGGCGCTTTACACAGTACTGTTGTCTGTCTGAACTAGAGTAGGGGCAATTACTCCAACAGCAACAGATATCTGAGAAAGATAAGATGGTTCTTATCATCTTACATCTTCAGATGTCACCCTGGAAAATTTGTGTCTGTAAATGTAATAATTACCTGCTGTGTCTCCTCTAATAATGTTCATAAAGAGGCCCACAACCTCGGTATTTTTGATTCACAACGGTCCTATAATTCTCAGGTGAGTGAAGTGGTGCAGTCCTGCTTTGCTCAACTGAGACAACTAACCAACATCAGATCGTTCCTTTGCTCCACAGCCTTAGAAAAGGCTTTCATCTCTTCTAGATTTGACAATTGCAATGCACTTTATTCTTGTATTAGTATGTGTAGCATCCAAGACTGCAGTTGGTACAAAAGGCTGCGGTCAGGCTTTTAATATGTACGAAGAGAGTGACCACATTACATCAATCCTTGCAGCCCTTCACTGCTTACCTGTGAGTTTGAAAATTGATTTTAAGATTTAACCGCTTGTATTTCTTCAGTGATCTAGCTACTGCCTGCATGTGTGATTCAGTAACTCCCTATGAGCCAGATGGCTGTCTGAGATCCACTGACAGGGTTGTACTAATGCTTCAATATCGCGACTTGTCACCAAAGGTGCCTTCCTCTGCTGTGGAACTCCTAGCCTAAACTAATTTACTTAAATTATTTTAGCTTGTTTACATCTGGATCTTATTTGCTTTTTAAATGTGTTTTTATGATAAAGCACTTTGTAACTGTTTTGAAAAGGTGTTATTTCAAAGTTTTATAAGTTACTATTTTTATTATTGACATTCATTGTTTTGTGTCGCACTAAATTTGACAAGAATTTAAATATGAAGTAGGAAAATCATGTTAACCATAAATATGTTTCCCTTTGCCAACCTACTTCCAGCATAAACAGAGAGATGCAGTGAGGAAAAGATAAGAATTCTGTTACATCATCACAGCTGACCACAGCTGATTACAGATGGATTAGTCTGCTCTTTAGCTGATCTCCAGATTCTTCCAAGAACACACACATGCACAAACACACAAGCAAATAATCAACAATGCACAAGACTTCCATAAACAGGTAAAAACTTTTTAAACCTCTCTGTTTATATTGTTTACTACTATTAAACTGCTAACTATTCTCTTTGCTGCTGTGCAATGTACATTTCCCTACTGTGGGACAAATAAAGGTATATCTTATCTTAAATAACCTGTAGCTTTACAGATTGAGGACAGACATCCTTTAATTCTATACAAAAAGCCTAGTTTGATTATAGATTTGTGATTCAAATGTTGAATATGAATATTGAAAGATAGTCCGACATCAAGCCAAATTCCTAATTATTTGCATGACTCAGCAAGAGTAATAAGGGTGCCATTTAAAGTTTAAAGGCAGAATACTCTGAGTCACTGATGGAGGTAGAGAATATTTGGATATATTGGAGAATACTTTCACTGAAAAACAAACTGAAGATGACAGAATATACATTATATATATAATGTATGCCTAAATTGCAGTGTAAAAATTATCACAACTCGCAGTGACCCAAACATCTTCCTGCTAATTAGCACTATCCAAAAGAGGAACAATGTGGCAAAACATCACCTATTTTCACACATATTTTACATTAAATCAAGTTTGTTCCTGTAAGTCTGACTCTTAAACTACACAGTGTTTAAAAACCAACCAGTCAACACTGATCCCCTCTGGAGTTACACCAGGCTGGAGCAATGATGTGCTTGTGGGTTTTCAATTCACATAGCAGAACTTATGTTTATTTCAAACTTTCTTGTTAGGGAGATCAGCTCCAAAGAGAAAAATGAACAAACAAATTGATGAACCAGATAAAGTAATTAGCAAATTGTCAGTCTGATCTCAAAAGACTTGACAAAAGAGTCAATTAAAGTGATCTCCATCTCTACTCCAAAGGAATATCCAGGGACTTAGTCTAAATGAAAATATTTATTGATCTAACATCCACTAACACAGGATAAATGAAATGACTCATAACCATAATAATAACAACGATGGAACGAATGAGAAACATCCACCTAGTCAAGAGCAGTAAGGCAGGTGGTGTGGCCCACTTTGAGCTGGAGGTTTTTCCTGGTCAGAACCAGCTGTTGCAGACTGAAACTTCCACACGTTGGACTCTGGGGTGCTTCTCCCCGAGACATTGTGTAGTTGCCTGGCAACGGTTCGACCATTGTTTTTCTCAGCTATATGGCAAAGGTGAGTGTGCCAGCGGACTTGAGTTGTATTGAATCTGCGTGGTCACTTGCCAGTTGATGGTGTAATAACTCACCACCAAAATATTATTTACTTTTTACTGGATAACTTTTGAAAGACTTGGCATTGACTGTACACAAAACTTCCAAAAATCTTCAAAGTGAAGTCATGGTAAAATAAGAAAGGTACTTATCTAGGCACTCTGGTTGTGAAACTAAAGTTGCATGCAGACAAAAAAAAACTACCCTGAAGCATGTAGCAAAAAGTGAAAAAGTTGAAAAAAAAAAGGAAAATAAAACCGAAATAGAAGAAAATCTAAGAGTAAAACTTGGGTTGATTCAAGCTGGATGTTGATTTCTTGTTGCATAGAGGCACTGGCTGGGATGACAAGGAGCTCAGTCTCAGAGAGGCTGAGTTGAAGGTGGTATTTTTTCATCCATGCCGAGATATCTGCAAGGCATGATGAGATCCGGGCAGAGACCGTGTGGTCGTCTAGGGGGAACGACAGGAAAAGCTGGGTATCATCAGCATAGCAATGGTATCAGAAACTGTGGGAGTGGATTATTCTGCCAAGTGAGGTTGTGTATATTGAGAAGAGGAGGGGACCAAGCACTGACCCTTGAGGAACCCCTGTGGATAGACTGTATGGTTTGGACACTGAAATATCTCCCTGAGAGGTAGGACATGAACCAGCGGAGGGCAGATCCTGAGATGCCAAGCTCAGTGTGGAGAGGAGGATTTGGTGGTTAACTGTGTCAAAGGCAGCTGACAGATCTAACCATGAAAGAGCTGAAGACTGTCCAGCAGGTAGAAGAACGCAATGATTCTGTTGCAGATAGGAGTGCGGTCTCAGGAGAGTGTTTAAAACCAGACTGATTCAGGTCATACAGGTTGTACATTGTACAACTTACAGTACCTGTCATCCACCATGACCCCTTAAAAGAGAAAAATATTATAACGATATAAGAAGCTAACACACATGAACAGTGGATGGCAGTGTGGTTACATGGCAGAAAGACAGAATGCAGTGGTAGTTAAATATCTCAGGCTGAGATTATGTTAGACAGATGGTATATGTTTTATTGTCAACAAGATAGTTAGCCCAGTGTTGTTTATACGGTTGCAAAGAGGTACCATACGTGATTTATCTGAATTCTAACATGGTTAGAAATGGCAAAATCCTACTTTTCAAGTCATGGGTGGTATGCTGGAAATCTTATGGCCTACATCTAGTTTGCCAAGCTCCCCCGCTATTGTCCCACAGAGAGGGGAGGGAGTTCGTTGGATTCAGTGTATGTGTGTGTGGTGTGAAGATTCTGGAATGTGATGGGGATTAACACCATGGCGTTTCTTGTTGTGTTTTACTTTGTGCCCATTTAGGCCCTGCTAATCTAAGACCCCTGTTGTAAATTTCCATTTTCCTGCTGAAAGCCAACTTTTCCTGAAAGTGTCAGTGTGATAGTTTTAAGGCTGCAGCTATTGAATATTTTAGTAATCTAGTATTCTACTGAAAATTCGATCGAGTAATCGAGTAATCGGATAAAACATATTTTTGCCCGAGGGTCCCCCAATTGGGGCTAGTAATGCTGCACATCAAATTAAACAGCATGTCCTGGGCTACAAGAATATATAAGCCATTTTTACACGCACCAAACACAGCTCAAACGCCAGCTAAATGAATTATCAAATACAGAAATGAACATAGCGCTGTGGTACTTTATGCAAAACGGACAAACAACCCCTCAAACGAAAGCAGACAGTCCACTGATTCAAACCATATCCATCAAAGCTCTCTAAAACCAAAGCAACAGCCACAAACAACACAAACAACAGCAAAAACACAGATCGCTTTGTCAAACTATCGTCGTAAAATTTCTCTGACCTTAGCTGTTTCGCCATGAAAAGTTTGTTTTATCGGTAAATCCACACCACAAACAGTTAGCGCTACTTCCTTAGCCACAATGTAAACAACCCTGATGTCTCTGGGAGGCTTTGTTTACCTACGGGAGGGGCCATGGGATTGGCCGGGGCGCAAGGCAAGCTGGTGCACTAGTTGCCTTCTGGGGCTTCTAATTGGCTAACATTGCTGTCAATCTCACTTTGGTGGCTGTTCTTGTATTCTATCGGCTCTAACGCTTCAAAGAAGGCGTCGATCACTGGAATCAACCAATCCATGACGGAGATACAGCCTCACGTATCCACATACAGCTCCATACTAGTTTTATCGGCTTTACACACAAAGCCCAGGAACAGAATAGAAAATTCCTCGATCATTTTCTGTAATCGAGTTACTCGAATTATTCGAGGAATCGTTTCAGCCCTAGATAGTTTTGTGTTAAGGGAGTAAAAGGGGTAATCCTTGGGACCATAAACATCTAAATGTTCCCACTATAAGCTTTCCAATGATATGCTAGCAAGGCCTAGCTGAATCCTCCACATCTGACATAAGACTGATCACTTGAAAGAGAGAAACGGATACAATGAATGAAACAACTGCTTCAGTCAGTCGTCAGTGAAAACCTCCAAACTCAAGGAGAAGGAATGAGCAGGATCATTTACACAATACTGTCAGCAGAAGAACAAGTTGAACAAGATTCCAGAGCTCGTTCTACAACTGCTGTGGAGACTCAAGGGGACTGCTGGCTGAGACTCAATACTGTGCCAATCCTTCTTTTCCCTGCCTGTTAGGTTGCACTTCTGTGGCCCATGTTAATGATTGTTCACTACCAAGCCCACGGAGGGACTGAGATAAGATCATTCCACATTCCACACAGTCAAATATGCTGTACACTGCCATATGAGTAAGAATATGAATGTTCACTGCAGACAGGGAAGAGATATTCAGAAGAAATCCCCACAGAAATACTGAATAAATTAGAGACATGTACACATTCCCAACATTGCACACATTTAGATTCCATTATTGATGTGGTTTATAAACTTGTTTCTCTCAATTCCAGTCACAGTAGCAGTAGTATTTTTTTAAAGTCCAAATATTTTTCAAAACCTGTTCAGCAAAATGTAACTGCCATATTTAAGAGATAGAGCATATGCAATTCACAAAGATTTAAAGCCTGTATTCTGTCATTTTCCATATGTTGTCACTTGTCACTGAAAACAAAGTGACAGGCAAATAAATATAATGAAATATTACACAGGGGAAAAAACAGCTTTAAATAATACAAGAACAAAAAATATAATTTATCAAATTTTACAATTAACAATTGAAGTTAGGGCTGACTACTAAATCCTGCTCTATTTCTAAATGTGAGGAATTTGAGGAGGGAATTTCTTTAACAATAAAATCACAACCATCAGAGCTGGCATCGCTTCAACTCCTATATGCAAAATTGTGAAAGGCAGGCAACCATGAGCCAGTGCATCAGCATCTTAACCCCACAACTTTATAAAGCTGTTAGCCTGAGCAAACCACCATCCTGTTGTCACGACACGAAAAATTAATTCAGGCTTTTATTTCATGTCGACTAGACTATTGCAATGCACTTTTTATTGGTATTTCTAAAAGTCAAATGCAAGGCTGCAACTTATCCAGAATTCTGCTGCTAGACTGCTAAAAAGAAAAATGAAAGAACACAGCTACATTGCACTGGCTCCCAGTATCCTACAGAATGAATTTCAAAGTCCTTTTACTTATATACAAAGCTCTCAACAGGTTAGGAAAGGTCTTTCCTGTTGATTCCCTGTTGTCATTTCTACTTAATAAATGTCAATCCACTAATTATTCATTAGTGGCAGGTATTAATAAGAAGACATGAGAGTGTTGGAGCTGAACAATTCTCAGGTATTGCACGATCTGGATCCAGGCCAAGTGACTCTTCTAATGATTCTTCCAGGGAGATCCACATAGTGAATAACACACATCTTAAATTTGAGAAAAAGAGTTTTGAAGTATCACTCAGACTTTGGAATCATTGAAGAATACTATACTGATACAAAGCAATTCTGCTGTCTCTAATGTCACACACTAATACCTCAGGTCTCTTTCACACTTGTAGTTTGGTTCAGTTAGTCTGGACCTAGGAGGAAAGGAGGACCAACTTAACTTTATTTTGATTTTGGAGTAATTTACCAACTATTTTCTTCCTGCAATTTGTAAAAAAAAAAAAAAAAAAGTCCAGGACAGTCTTCTAATGTCCAAACTGATGTCTTCAAATTGCTTGTTGTGTCTAGTCAACAGTCCAAAATCCAAATATATTAAGATTCAGTTTACTATGACACAAAGCAAAGAAGACCTGCAAATCATCACAATTAAGCAACTGCACTTGTTAATGCTGGGAATTTTTGCTTAAAAAATGATAAATTATCAAAATGGCAGCGGATTAACATTCTGGTGATCATGTAATTGGTTAATTATCTTATCATTTCAGCTCTACAAAAAATTAGACATTACTGCCTTTTAGTTCTGCCCTATTTTGTGTTTACACTAACTTATTAGCAATTAACCCACAGAGGAAAACCAAATTCCACTGACTGGAAGCAGGGCATACAGCACTCAGCTTTACCTGACGTATGTGTTTATTTATGTTCTCTGGTGTTAAAAAGAGCCCATGAAATATTTTTATTTTTATCTTAATTTAACCTTTATTTAACCAAGTAAAAAAAAAAACATTGAGATCATGATCTCTTTCACAAGGGTGACCTGGCCAAGAGGTCAGCAACACACGTCAAGGTAAATACATATTGCAAGCAAAAAAAAGCTGATAGCTAATAGCTGATTATGAGCATTAGTCGAGACTAAAACTGTAATATCCTAGTAATGACAGACAAACAGACAGACAAACAGACTACTTTATTAATCCCTTTGGGAGGTTCCCTCAGGGAAATTAACAAGGAGATGAAAAAGAGACATCTTGTATTGTAAGGTTTTTATACTGCATATACAGTATGTTGGTAATTCAGACAACTTGAGATCATTTCAGTTTCTGATGAGCAAATAGGTATACTAAACACATAACTACAACTGTTACACAGTCCTGTGGTTGGTCTGCTTTCACACCACAGTTTGAACAAACTTAAAAGGTGTTGTTTGGTGCACCCTATTGATTCACACCAACTTGAACCTGTATTTGATCTACACTAAACAAAATGTGATGAGCAATCATAGGGCCAAAGAATGCAGCTTCCTGAAACTACCATCATATTTGTTAATAACAAGTATGAGTAATGTTATGATGGTCTCCACCCAGCCTGTTTGGACCTAAAGTCTGACTGGTTGATTCTTGATGTCCACCATGCTGAAAATGCACCAGCCCTAACTCCCTCTGTCACCGGAATACTCAATCCGCAATATGCCTAATATAATAAAATGGCAATTTCCAAAACTCCACTATTACTTACTACTACCACCACCACTACCGCAGCTTACACTACCTCTTAGCTTATGTGAGTTTTGTTTACAGTCCTAGTCTGTAATTCAACACAGTGAGCATAACTGAATCAAATACAAAGAAAAAAAATGTTGGATACTGCCAAAACAACAGCATTAATGCTACATTAAGTCGGCTCAGGTAAAACAGGAACACTTAAGTCAAAAAACCTTTGTGGATGGACAGGTTTGACTAGCCTGACTGCAGGCCATTCTGTCTTCGGCAACATAAGGATTTGTCTTTCCAGAAGGTTGCAATTCATCAAGGTAACTGACTGACTAGCAATGACTCATCCATCTGAGAGGGTAATGTAACTTACGCCAGCTGCTGGCTGCATCATCCACAATCAATTCAGCTAAACACCTTGGCTGATAACACACAATGGAGGCTTTGATAATGTCAGGTGTCCTGTGCGCAGGAGAGCGTGTGTCACTGAAGACTAGAGGGAGGTCATGGAGTAGGAATGTCATGAGACATATCCATAAGTTACATCCATTTGATCGGATTTAGGGACCTACATGTGAAAACATAAATGGTGAAGATTAGTAGTGACAGAGTGAGACAGGTGCATTGATCCATCTCACCCACCTCAAACTCTATTACATGCTACTCCTTCATGTATGAAAAATCCCCATGCCAAAATCTCCCAATTTACTTGTCATGCTGGCAGCAACATAGCTGATACCCTCAGCTAATTCGAGTCACTGAATTTGATCTCTCAGTGTTGTTGCCTTTTTGAGAATGTTTCGTGCAAATATCAGACAATTAATGCTCTGTGGTGGTTAGAGCCAACAGACTGTCCAAAAAGTCCATGCTCCAATTTTTTTCCTTTACTAACTAATGAGTCAACCAATGAACTAGCCTGGGATACCACATTGTGGGACTAATAAAGGAATATTTTTTCTTTTCCCACCAGCAAGATGTCCAGCTGTGCGAGGCAGGAAATAATGGTCCACCATGTTAGTTAGGTAAAGGTATGCAATTTTAAATTTAAACTTTCCATATAGGATATGTAATGTTAACATAATGTTATACTAGATTTATCTAGATACATCAAAAAGTGGTGAACAATGTTGACATATGACGTTTGGCCTGTATTTCAGGAGGAATTGCACAGAGTAAAATAATCAGTGCCAAAGTGGGTCTGTGCCACTGTGTTAACCAGCCAGCAATGCAGAGTAGCATAAAGCCTAGCTTGTTAGCTTTGGCTAGCTTGGTAGCTTTGAGCTAGGTGTGCGAGTTTCAGCAGCCAGGTTTCATTCAGCCCACCTCAGCTCCACCCACTCTCCACTTCCTTGCCCGTGTCTCAGTTAGTTCGCCAGGAGTCAGGCAGATCAGGCGCTGCCAAGGTGATGAAGGCGAGGCCACCTGAGCTTCACAATGGTTCATCAGATAGGTGATGTCATGGAGGCTAGGTCCATCATTTATACATTCTATGGTGACAGGCGCAAGTAGGGTGAACGAAGTTTGTTTATATTGATAGGAAACTACTTGGTTATTTGTAGGCCGGATTTTCCACTGCACCCACAGTTACATACAGGTGTGACAAGTAATTACTTCAAATTGCAGGGAAATATTAAAAAAGGATCAGTTCTCCAGTTTACTTACCCACTTTGTCCACTCCATACTTGTGACCTGCCACTTGATGTGTCAGCGGGACGCAGCCGTTCAGGTGAGCCTGGCCTTGTGACCCCAGTGGTCGCGGGCCGCACTTGTCTTTGGCCGGGGGCCCGCCGGACAGTCGCGGGGTCAAGCTGACCCCGACAGCGGATGAACCGGGGGTCACTTCCAGTCTTCCGAGAGCTAGAGAGGATTCCATCATTACTTGACGCTGAGTTGTTGTCACGTGTAGAAATAAAAAAGGGGGGGGACACAAAGTCTTTGTCGAAGAAAAAAAAATCAATAAAAAAAAGTCAACGACGTGACAGTATCGATCCACATACTTTTATTACGTAAGCACAGAATAGAGCCCAGCACACACACTGTTTGGGCGTGAGGGTGAGAAGCCTTCATGGAGATTGTCAGGTCCAGACAGCAGCACAGCAGCTTCGGCCGTGTTCGTTTCCGACAACCGACAACAACCACACTGACAAACAGCCAATGTGTCGTAACCTCCGATAGGTCCGCTGGTGAAGCAGGGCTCCAGAAGCAGCGTTAATGCAATGATTTTCATATCTTTAACAGCAGCATAAATACATCCTGGCCACATCCCTCTTCCCACCAGTCAAACACAGCACAACCAAGAGCAGTTTCCGGTCCAAGCTTCCAAAATAAAACGAATGGAGACATATATATACTGCAGTGTACCACAGCAGTAATAAAGAGAAAGTTAACTTGCTACTAAAATGTCGGCTGTAGTTCTTCCCAAGCAATACATGTTCTGTCCAGCGCCAAACTCCAGTATTTAAAGACAAAACGAATGTGTTCGGCGCCTTTATTGTGAAGGACACATCTCCCAATCCCGGGTCGTATCTTTGTCAAATTCAGCACGGCTGATGCAGCTCCACTTCCTCGCTACAGAAAACTAACACTGTTGTCTCTCAATAATGCTGATGTTGCGACACACTCAAGTGAGTCACATCTAGCTCGATTTAGCAAATACAGAAGCAGGCGGGACGAAAAGAGATGACGTCCCGAACCTACATATATAGGCTATTCGATCCAGGTTTGGATTGCTAACTTATCGAGACTGTCACTGCTAACGTTAGGCTGCTGCTCGCGTGACCATTCAGGAGACCAGGTGGACATCGCACGTGTCGAACAAACGCCTTCAAGACGAATGCCTGTTCTGAGATGAGCACAAAAACGATTCATTGTCCCTCTAAACTCCATTCTATTAAAATAGGTCGGTGGAGTCCTCCTCAGCCATAGATATCCGGGTCAGTGCAGGCTGATACCGCTCTACGTAACGAACAGCGCCCAAAGCCTCCCACAGGTTTCCGACACTTGCCACTACTGTCGCAAAACATCTATTATCACTTTACGGCAGCATTCCTCACTTTATTTGCATTTACCATCAGTGCGTGGATACATGGAAGCCTATATTTATAGATTTATTGTCCCTAGTTCTATCACTACTGATACGTATCTTTATTATATGACTAAACAAATACACAAACGACACAGTAAAATCAATACATTATTGACAATAATAATACAATAAAATTGTTAATTTTAATAAGAGCAATCATCAACTATATTTACATGAAGTTGGATTCAAATATTTAACCTGTGAGATCAGACAGCCTAGATTAATAGTCCAAATTTAGATGCACTACAGTAGGCTATAATATACAAAGACAGCAAATTCAGGAACATAAAGACAATTCACAAAAACATAACAAGTAGCATGAAATATGTGAAACAAAGTGTGCAGCAAATTATGGGCAATTATAGCTGTTGTACATAATTAAGTTAGGGCCTGGCATTTTGAGGAGGAAGAAGAGAAAGATGAAAAGGGAAGAGAGAAGAAAAATTAAGAAATACAGGAGAATCAAGCAACCAGTGTTGTCATTAAGCATTGAAGGATAGGTGAAGTATATGTCTTTAAGACACACAGCCTGAGTAGACATAAGTTGTTCATTCTGCATCACTTTGGTCTTGAACTTACATCCTTTGCCACATGTCACAAATAAAAACAAAATAAGAAAATCAAATAAGAATAACATAGGAACTGCTACCAATCATGAACAGTCTGACCTGATCTATGTTGAAGCAGCACTAAGCATTTTCCAACTAATGCTACATTAAGATAGATCAGGTAAAACAGGAACAAAAAACCTTTGTGGATGGACAGGTTTGACTGGCCTGACTGCAGGGCTCAGTCTACTCTTGAGAAGGCCATCTTCTTTAATTATCCCCCATAGGAAGTGATTAAAGTGGGGTTTGACAGGTGGGGGAGCCCTAGTATTCCTAACCCTAACCCAGGGGTGCAACTACCTACTTTCTGAGGTTTGAATTGAATAATTTTATTTATTTGACTAAGGTGGTGGAGCTCAGCTCCAGAGGGCTCAACCGTTCCCATCATGAGTAAGCACAACAGTGGCGAGAAAAAAACTTCCTGATGGATATGGAAGTAGCCAGGGGGCATATGAACACAGTTTTGGTAATCATTGATCATTTCACCAGGTTCATGTGGGCATATTTCACTCAAAACAAATCTGGAAAGACTGTAGATGAAAAGCTAATGACTTCATTGTGAGATTTGGCTACCCCTCCAAACTCTTCACAATGAGAGGTGGGGAAAAAACAAACTCTTTAAGACGCTAGAGCAGTTGACAGGAGTGGGCCATTCTCTGATGATCATTTCATCCCCAGGCCAAGCCTGTTGAATGATTTAATAGGACGCTGCTACAGATGTTAAGGACAATTAAGGAAAAGGGGAAGAATCAATGGAGGGAACACCTGTCTTGAATTGTGCATGTAAATAATTGCACAAAACATGAGGCAAGAGGGTTTTCACCATTTTATCTTCATTATGGCTGCCACAGCCTTCTACCTATCGATTTGCTTTTTGGTTAGCTTTGTCACAAGATGAGACAAGACATTACATACCCCATATATCATGACATGACGGTGATACAAACTCTGATGACAGTGACCAGCCTAGGACTTACTGTGGGCTAAGGGCTCCTTCTGGGAAGGAGCAAAAGACAGATGGGAGGACACATAGTTCTGAGTTTCCAAGAGATACGTCCCAGCAGCATGTCTACATCTGCAGAAGAAGCGATGGTGACAGCAAAGTTGGAGGAATATCAATCTCCTCAGACACAAGTGTATTTACCAGATGTCCTTGAATAATTCCAGATGAAGCGTGAGCTAGACTGGGAAATACCTGTCAGGGGAGACATACAAGCAGTCAGCCCCCCAGTAGGCAGCCCATGGCCAGGCGATCTCCTAGGGAAATGAAGCTTACAAAAGTGTTTATTTACCAGTCAGTAGGTCAGCCCATTTACTACAGAGAGGTTCTTATGTATTCTGTAAGGGTTAATGCAGGGCCAGTTAAGGGTCTACCACCTTGCGCCCTTCCATGTCAGACATTTTATCAACTGACTCCATACACCCACACCCCATGCTTTAAGCTTTACTATGAAATCCCTATATTACAGTCCTAGCCCCTATGTCATACACACTACTAATGTTGTGAACATGAAAAGTAAAAAGTGTGTATTGTAAAATTAGGAGCAATGTGTGCTACACAAAATGTATGATCTTATTTTTATCTTATAATGTTTGGTATTTATCAGAATAGTTTTGCTGTTGATAGCAGCATTTCACTGTGCCATATTATTTAGTGGTTGTTATTAAGGTCATTGATACCACCTGTTTTTTTGTGCTTCATGCTGCAACAACAGTCAGTAGAGACATTGGAGTTACATGAGGCCAAGTGTGAATGGTTGTTCAATCTCCTGGGAGGGGATGAAAAGATAGCATTATAGGTGGGATTTAGTGGCGTCTCCTCTGTTGAGGGAGGGTGTCTCTATCATCTGTCATTTTTCTTTCCTGTTCCAATTGTATGTATTTTGTTGTTCTTGAAAGAGTGTCTTTTCTCTTTCATGTGCAGGTAAATTGCTGAGTCTTGAATTGAGCTGTATTGAGCCATACGTTTGTTTAGTTTCCCTGATATACCAGTCTGTTTATTCCTTACGGCATACACTACTGTGTGGACTATAGTGTGGACCAGTTTCTGTCATAGTGTGTTGTTGCGTTTGAAAGACACAGGGATGTGGAGTTTGTCAAAATCCTGAATCTTTGGGAGCCCATACATGCATGAGATGGCTTCTCCAGGATACAAGTGATCACAGTGTTCAATATGTGGCCTTTTCTTGAATCCACTGGTGGGATATTTCCTCAATGTTACATTTATATATTAGTGTCCCTGAGTTGCATGGTAACCTTGGTGTGGTTGTCTGCTGTGTTTAAAACCAAAGTGTACTGCAGCCCTTGGTGTTATGATAGTTAACATATAACAGGAGGATACTGGATCTCTCTTTGGAGTCTACCAGATAACAAAGTGGGACAAATGACTGTTAAATGCTGTTTTATTGAAATACAACTTGGCAGTCTAAGTAATGCAATAAATTATCCAGGAGGGTCTGACATCAAATTATCCCCCCTGAGAATATCTCCAGAAGAGTCCCTAATTGCACTCACAATTACACTTCACTATCGCCCTTATTTGCTTAAAGTCCCATAAACACAAGTACAGAATCAGTAAACAGATTGCAGTTGTTTACAGTGAAATGAAGTGCTGCCTGGCCTCTTGTTTTCTCACTCATAACAACATAATGATGTTTATGCTGTAGGTCTACATCTGTCTTACATAATGTACAAACAGCAATATTACTATTTCAATTTGGCAAATGATTCTTTGATGAGTCTCTTTTTTAGAGTTGAATGTAGAGGCCCAAACTTCAATTTCCTATACTTGTCATATTCTTGTCATATGACAATAAGAACAGTGACATATGCCAATAGTTGTCTTATGACAACAATAACAACAATATCAACAACATTAATAATAACAATAATGTTTTTATAGTCCACCAAACCTTATCAAGATGGAGACAGGTAATTTATGTCAAACAGGGCTGAACGCTGAATGATTAAAGCAGACAATCCACCACAGGTTCACATGTGGGGAATCAAGAAAATCTTAAGGTGTTCTTGAAGTTGAAAAGTCAACTAAAAAGCAGTGATCTTTGGGGAAAAAAAATAGTATTGTTGTAGTATCTGTATCAAGTATTTCAAGTATTGTATGCTAGCCTAAATTTTAACAGTACCCAGTTTTCATTCATTCAGAGTACATGTTTAATGGTAAACTATGATATTAATGTCTCGGTGTTTGCACTGAAACAGATGAGAAAATAAACAAAACAAAAAAACAAAAAAACAACGGCTGTATTTCCTTTCCGAACTGTAAAATAGTTTGCCACATACCAAACAACAACTGGCATTTACATTTAAGAGCCTGGCTCCACAGACATTTTATTCTATTTTGTCCTACCTTGCCAAAATTAAAAATTGGATATCCAAAAACGTCCTGCAGTTAAATAACTCAAAATCAGACATCAGCTTCATAACCCCCTGGGTGCCTTATCTAATAATGTATATAAAGAGGTGTGCACCTTAGGGGTTATCTTTGATTGAGCTGTCCTTTGAGTCTCAGGTGACTAAAGTGGTGCTGAGACCCTGTGACAGGGCCTTACAAATGGTTCCAAAATTGAGACTTGTTACCAAAGGCAACAGGCCTTTGCTGTCCGGGCCCCTCAGCTGTTGAATCCCCTGCCTGAGGATCTCAGGCAAGCAAACTTGGTATCCTCTTTCAAATTTCTTTTTAAAACTCGTCTTAGCTGATGTTCTGTAGTTTTTATTCTTTTTATTTATTTATTCATCTTATCTTACGACATTACAGCAGCAAAGATAGATAGATAAATAGTGGGTAAATATTAGTACAAAAAAGTGTTGGCAATTCAACTCATGTAAAAAGGTATCAACAATTTAACAATAATATTTTAATAATTGATTATAAGTATTAGCACCTAACTATAAAAATAATGACAAATTAACTATGTGCAGGACTACAGGAGCCTGGAGCTGATGCCCTCTGGACCTGCCACCTTCCTGTCCTTGATCTTTTTGTAGCTGGTTTCTCACCTGGGATGTTATGCAGGTCAGGCTGGAACAGGGGGTCTGCGTGCCTCCTTGGTGTTTGCATAACACAAGTCCGGTATTTAATTGTCTTTGGTGCAGCATGTAACGTACTGAGTGAAGGTGGGCAGAGTGGAGGATGGAGAGGCATGATTGAAGTCCTCAGAGAGAAGAAGGAGGGCCTGTGGATGTTGGGTCTGCAGCGGGCCCATGAGAGAGTGGAGGACATCACAGGCTGCATTGGTGTTAGCAGAGGGGGGAATATACTTGCCTCTGCTCACATTTACTACCACCTGACTGCCCTCACTATTGTTGTGCACATTAGCATGATTGACACAAGGCTCTAGCAGTGTGTCAAACTACAGTGGGACATTGAGACCTTGACAGAAATTATTGAGGGCCTTGGAAAATTATAATGTTTAATCAGTCTTGTGAGAAATAATTTAATTACTACAATTTCATGTCGCAGATTTTATCCAAAGTGACGTACATTCACATACCGATGGAACAGCCATCTGGGGCAATTTGGGGTTCACTATCTTGCCCAAGGACACATAGAGGGCAGGCACCAGGGATTGAGCCACCAACCCTCCGGGTGGTGGACAGCCGCTCTACCTCCTGGGCTATAGCCGCCCCAGCTAATTTAATTCCTTCTAATACACTGACCACTGACCTTCACTTCAACTTCTTACAGATAAATGTTTTTTTTGCTAAATAATAACGGAATAATAGATAGATAGATAGATAGATAGATAGATAGATAGATAGATAGATAGATAGATAGATAGATAGATAGATAGATGTACTTTATTTGTCCCAAATTCTTTTGTTGCAGCAGCTACAGTTGAAACAAAACAACACAAGTTTCACTTACATAAGATTCTTTTAACTACTTAAATATTAAAACAAAATTTTCATCGCTGCTAATAGATGACATAAAGTTTAACACTTCATTTAATGACATTTGAAGCCGTGTAATAAGTTGTAATCTACACCATTCATAATTGCAATGGTTACAGAGACTTCTGTCCATTGATCACAGGGGCCAATGACATCCAGTCTTATCTGCAAGACATAGACTTTAAACTTCGGATGCTTGAGTAAGCAAACCCTAAGATAAAGAATACAGTACTTAATTAGGGTAATGTCTAGCCTCAGAGTCAACCAGAGGAAGCCTAGGCTGACGTAAAGAGAAACTGTTACTATTTTCATCCTGACTATGTAACTATATATATATAAAAAAATCATTGAGTGGCAAAATGTCATGCTGCAATATCAATCACAAATCAAAGCATGATCTCAGATGACCAAATGACTGTACTGCGTGAAAATCTTTTATTCTGACGTTTTTATGAATGGGTTGATATTACATCACAATATGTGTGTACATGTTTTCTCTCTTTCTTTGTCTTTGTTTCTTTTCCCCTTCTTGTGTGAATGGTGTGTTGAAACTTTGCCTTTGTGTATTTGTTTAATCTGTCCTCTTTACAGATCCACAGAGGAGGTCTTGCAGGTCAGGTCTGTTCTTCTTATAAAACTATAAATCTCGACTCAAGAACCACATAGTAGACTCTTCTGGAGCTTTCAACTATATGTTATGATCTTTATTGGCAGATGGAGTTTGCTCAATTGGAAGTATGGAACTTGGTGGTTGCTGTTGCTGGATTAACTTGTTAATGGGTAGAGGTACTATTCAAGAGGTTGACAATTAACTTTCTTGGTCATATATTATCAGGCACTTTCTACAAAAACAATCATCATGAAGTATTTCATATTTACATGATTGCTTGTAATGATAATACAGTGGGTCTCTGCTTATAGTTGCTTCACAATCAAAGGGAAACTTAGGTTGGAGATATAGCCCTTATATTCTTTGTATTTTAATGTTCTCCCTGTGTATTCTAAGATCAAATTATGTGAATGTAAAGATGGACTATCATCACTTCATACTGGCTATAGTGTAGACAGGAGTGTCAGAGTGGAGTGATACAGTCTTTTAGGCACCCGTGTAACAGTAATAAGTTTAAAAAATCCTGAACTTGACTGTCATTTTTAATTTCCGACTTCATTGCAGCAATTCTCATTTTTGTAGACAACACCACCTTTTGGAATACGAGGAGAACTGCACTTAACTACAAATATGTACTTTTGCACAAACGTATAGTGTATTTCAGATTCTCATGAAAATTTGAGTTAGTCTCTTGAAACTTGCCTAATCCGTTACAGTAAACAGTGAGTGTTCATTCATTTTGTCAATCTTGCATTATATTGGTAAATCAGTGCACACTGTTTAATTTGTCAACACATATGATGTACTGTACATAATGTGTATGTATACCAAGTCATTTTAAAGAGTGTGCCTTTTAAAGGCAAAGCTACTTGTTTGTTGTTCTTTTTGTGGTTGACATAATACGTACATTACTATAACAGTACATGTATGCTTTATGTGAAAAAAAAGTACCCGGATAAATTCCATGGGAAATATACGGAAACATTAGACGGACTTCAAATGAATCACAAACCGACTTATGTAAGCACTAATATCGGTTAAAAAAAATTGTAGTGTCATTCCCATCCTATTCTCTATGAGCATTTTTTTCCTCAAGTCGTGACCCGGACTACTCTGCTGTACTCGTTGCCTTCATCGGCCAAATGCCGTATTCAGAACTACGTTTCCCAGATGTCCCTTCGAAGGAGCGACTGTAGAAAGCGGAAACAAAAGAGGTTTCATAAAAACACAAACACATCCCTGGCTGTCGAAGTATTCAGGGAATAAACTACAGCCATTACAGCCACTGACTTCGCTTGCAATAATATTGAAAATAAAGAGCGAGTGGAAGTGAGTTGAGGAGCGAACTGCATCAGTCAACATGGCACTGAAAAGAATACAGAAGGTATGTTTGTATGCTAGCTATGGTTACCAGCTAATGCTAGCTAACTGGCCCAGCAGAGATTGACGTTAAATTTCATTTCCGCTAAGAAAAGGTTTATCAAGAAATATTTAAACGATATCCCCGCATTAAAGCACTTTTTGGGGACACTTTCCATATAATTTGCTTGTTGTAGCTCTCAGAACAGATGCAGCAGCTAGTGACAACTTCAAAGTTTCATGCTAGCTCGCTAACAAATAGCCAAGTTAGCTCAGTAACTACACTGGTTGCCTCCATGTCAGTCAGTCAGTGTGTCACTCTAACTTCTCAAATAACAGCCGTGTTGTACATGTTGTCCTGTAGTACTACAGTGACCAGAATGTATAAATCAACATGAACGTTTAACTTAATTGCTTCAGTTACTATTACAAGCTTACAACACCCTGCCATATATTTCCATGCTTTTTTTTCTCCAATATTTTTATTGAGAAATATGGCAAATATGAAGGACATTGTCACAAAAATAAATTGTAAATTCAACAATATAAGAATAAGAGGCACAATTACTGCAGAAATAGTAATATAACAGTGTCATCAAGATACTGTGTATCAAAATAGATTAAAGAAATCTTGAGCCACGAAGAAACTTATAAATGATTGCCACTTGTTACATGCTTTTTAAATGATGAAATATTTTTGGGGACAACCCAATGAAATGATTTATCTCAAAACTGAAGCATTTTCTGATCAGGGATTAGGGGCTGGGGTTAGAGACTACACATGAACCAGGGTTAACCATTATTTTCATTTTTAATTAATCAGCAAAATATGTTCATGATGAATTGTTTAGTCTGTAAAATGTCAAAATGTGAAAAATGCTCATCGCAATTTCCCAGAGCCTAAAGTGAGGTCTTTAGCTTCTTTTGTCCGACCAATAGTCTGACACCTTCATCTACTTCATCATCATAAATGAGAATGAACAGCAGCAAATCTGTGCATTTAAGTTCTGAAAAAAAAAAAAAAAATCTAATCTTGAACTCCACCTACTACCATATTCACTGAAGAATACCATTAGATATGGTGGAGAGCACCAGACAAACCTAGCTGACCTCGATTTAGGAAAAGTTGTCGTTGTTGCTGGTGTCTGGTAGCTGATACATCTTTCCTGGTAAAACTCATATGAAGTGAGGTTTATGTGACATGGCGAAGCAAAACCATGAATATATTTTCTGTATTAGTCACTGTGACTTCATTCAAGTTCATAAAGAAAAACATTGTGATCTCAAGTTTAATAAAGTATAGAGTATTAAATGTAATCATCACATGTTTAATTAAATTAAACAGCAATATTTGTGCTGTGTTGAGCAGGAGCTGCAGGACCTGCAGAGAGACCCTCCAGCACAGTGCTCTGCTGGACCAGTGGGTGAAGACTGTAAGTAAACACAAACATTTCATGTCACAATTTCTCACCTGAGGGTATTAGAAAGTAGCCACCTCGTACTGCCTGTGGGACGTTTCATGCTTTATATGTGGGAATAGTGTGCAAATGGGACAAAAATTCTCAAAACAAAATATTGTGAATTTCCCCACCGAGGAATGAATAAAGGAATATCTTATCTTCCACTGATTTACAAAAAAAAACAAGAAATAAGGCAATTTTAGAGTTACACTTTGTCCTAGAAATTAAGACATCAATGTGAAAGTTTTTCAAGATGAATGTTTTGCTATTTTCATCTTTTTTGATGAGACAGTCATGGTTCGAGGAGAAAAGGATGTTTAAAGGTTTGTGTCCAAATTCTACTCGAGGACACTGCAGATACAGTTAGCTGAGCCAACACTAAGCTTTGTCAGTAGCTACTTTGAGAACAGGTCAAATGTCAAATAATACCCTTTATCCTAGCTATTGTTGGGAAATTCCCATAAATGCTACTTAGTTAAATAGTCACCACTTATATAACAGCAATTCTTTAGTGGGACCAGAGGTGCACAGTAAAGTTCTCTGGTTGCAGGTGCTGCTGTATTAATCCATGTGTCATGCTGATAAGCTTTGCTCCCATAGTTTCTGTTTGCCACATATCAGACAGTTGATTTCGAGTGTGACATGTACAGAGTTTAGTTTTTAGTTATATATTAGGAGTGTATTTGGTTTTTGAAAAAGCCCCCCCAAAAACCAAAACCTGATGCTAGAGCCCCATGTCAATTGCAAATCTTTAAACTGAACTGACTACATTGAATTACCATTGTAACTGACTGAATTAGGAGCTCTTAGTGGCGGAGTCGCTCTCTGGACACTGTGGATGCCATTGTCAGCTCAGATGTGATTTACAGTATGTTGCATCCTTGTTAAAAGGATATTAAAAGACAATGGAAATCATAGAAACATTTTGTCTAAATTATAGGCTCCTGAGCTATTATTGACATTATGTATAGTGAATAACAACTCTGACCAAAAACAGACTGAACGTATTACTGAGTTGAAGGCAGTCAGAATCAGCACTGAATGTCATAGCCATGTGAACAGTGACGTGTACTGTTTACCTACTGTTTTGCACACCAAAATGCCTTTGAGCATAATGTGTTCACTTATTGATATATGTACTGTAGTGCATTTGAACAATGATGCCACAGCTTACCTTTGGAAAAAGTGAACAAACTACATAGTGACTACAAGTCTTTGGAAGAAGTGACTCCACCCTGCTTTGGGTCAGTGAGAAAACTCTAAAGCTTGATAGTCCTGCTGTACCTAGTTACAGTTGAAAAGCTATGATTGGACAATTAAAATTTGGGCAAGGAGGTTTACTAAAGTATGAATTATGATTCATTCTTACATCACCTCTAATTTTGGAAGTGATATTGGGACGAGAGGTGGGAATACACCACTGTTCCAGAAATGAGTATTTCCTATTCATTTACTGGATGGGTTACCCTTTATGTAATCCACGCACAGACAGTGACTGGAGACAGAACTTGCTGTTGTTTGTGGCTCTGTAATCAGCTGGTTACACTTCTAATACCAGCTTCACCTAACATAGACAAAGATGGCAGAGGTATTTGCATCTGTGGACATATGTTTAACTGATGGATGGTGGCTGATGAACATTGTGTCTTTGACATGTACAGCTTACATTCTCCTCTCTCTTTCTCCCTTCATTGCCTCTAGTGTTTCATTGGCAGGCGACCATAATGGGTCCGGTGAGTATCACTCCATCATTTAAAGCTTTCAGTCCTCTCACACAGATTCTCTAGCTTCTGTTACATTAGAAATAGTCTCATAGTGCCTCTGAGTACCATAATTGTTTACCAATGTTTTACATGTGTGGCATGTAAAGAGTTTAGGTTTAGCATTACATTTGGACTGTTTTTGGTTTTGGAAATGCAAAAGATTAATAAACTGAATCACTATTGTAACTGACCCAATAATAGCTTTTAGTAGTGGAGCCACTCTGTGGTGACTGAGAGTGTTGTTATCAGCTCAGTTGATTCCTTTTTAAAAGCATATTAAGAGACCAGAGATTTCTTTTATCCTGTATGCTCACTGCCGTTAAATTGTGTAACACAAAGTGTGACATGGAATGAAACTATTGAATTGACTTTTGAACTTGGAAGTACACCTGCATATTTTAAACATTATTAGTAAATATAAACTAACAAATTCTCCAAAAAAGAAGGGTGTACTAATCTGGAAAATGTGTGACTATATATGGTATACAAGTTTACATGTTGGACGCACATTCAATGTGAAAATTACAGTTGGTGAGTAAGAAACTGGAGAGCATTGTGCTGGAGTCCATTAGTGTTGCATGGGAATGCAAAAAGAAATTATACAGAATTACACATTTATTTGGTACACTATTAGTGATGTTCATTAGAGAGATTTAAATGTATTCTAATGGGACCTGATCACAAAATCAGATTAGCAAGTTTGCTAACTTTGCAGTATCAAATAGCTGACTTACCTTTAACTGGAATTGATCACCATGGTAACGTATGAAACACAGCTATCCTGCTCTGGAGCAGAGACATTGTAGACATTCAGGTCATTCTTTCTCTAGATTCATGACATGGTCTCAACTCCTGCATTTAAGACAAAGTAATAAGAAGCATAAAGCAGCATGTTCACAGACCAACCAAATCATGTAGCTGTCCTTTATAATTCATTTAAAGTAAAATTGTAGAAGAAAAATTGCCCACTCTGATGTTTCTAACAGGACTTTTCACAGTAGTTGTTTTTTGCAGAAGTTATGAATGAATATAATTTTTCAATATTATATTGAATAATTACATAAATATGCATAATTACAACTTTGCTTTTAATTTCATAGCTGGGGTCATTGGTTCTGTCAATCATACATTTTATTCAACAGTTACTGTGATCTCATAATGTGGTGACTTTGGTAAGAAGAGGGCTAACGCTTCAACAATGTGAGCAGTCAGACAAGATCAAGAGGTTGGATACCAACAAACGTTTATCCAATTTATATAAACCAATTTATTTGGAAGTCAAACTAGAGGTGAAACCAGCCTCTATGATGAATTGCTCCAGTCAGTTTTAGTGATGTTGTTGAGCTCTTCGCAATTAACTGAGCAACTGGTTAGTAACAACAGAGCTGTAACCAGCTTTGTGACAGCAGTTAACCATCAGTGCTTCAGAATCCGAATAACTCAAACAGAGCCCAGGTTTGACTGCCTGACACAGGCCTCTGCTCTCTAAAAGTCACTGTGTTGTGCTGAATGTTTTTCAGTGTGTGATTTTTACTGACAGCGATGTCTTACATGTCACTGTGTCAGGGTGACAGTCCTTACCAAGGAGGCGTTTTCTTTCTCACAATCCACTTCCCCACCGACTACCCATTCAAGCCACCAAAGGTAAGAGCTGGTTGGGCAAAGATCTGTCCTGTCATACTGAATTTATTATGGTTGTGCAGTCAGGAAACCTTCTGGCTCTGAAAATGTATCCTGTCCCATAAATTACATAAGGGAGAATACCTGACAAGTTGCACATTCCATGAGTGTAATGGACTAGTGCAGTGTCTGTTCAAAACCTGCCTGTATGGAGCAGGCTGTTGCTTTGGCCTCTGGAATTGTACCTTCTAAATATCATCAACCTGCAGAGCCAAAGAGCCCCTGCAGTTCTAGACAGTGCCCTTCCAGACCCTGTAACACAGGAATAGTACAAAACACCACAGGTTTGAGTTTATTGAGGTTTTCCCCATGACATGAGCCACACTTAAATTATTATTAATAACAATAATTGAAATTGGTTCACAAGACTCTTCTCAGTTTTTCAAAGGTTTTGAATCAGGAGTAAAAGTATTAAATGTCTGTCTCAATTCAAAGAACTTTATTTGTCCCAGAGGGGCAATTGAAGGCTTGAAGAGCAGCAGAGTCAAAACAAAATCAACAAAATAAGCAAACAAGCAGCAAAAAGCAAAATCAAAAAGGTGGCAGCTTAAAAAATGTGGCAGTGCGATGCAAAAATATTGTGAAGGTAAATTGGCAGTAGCTCTCCAAAGTTGCAGTTTGATTGGCATTCAGCATCACACACTGTATCATGTTCTGTTAAGGCTCTATTGATAGCTCTCATTCATTCTCTCATTCTTACGAAATTTCTGTTCTTGTCTTGTCTCCTCTCCCTTGCAGCTTTCCCTCAGTCTGTGGCTGTAACCACAGTTAGCATTCTTTTTTTTTTTTGTTCAATATTTTTATTGAGAAATATGGCAAATGTGAAGGACATTGTCACAAAAATAAATTGTAAGTTCAACAATATAAGAATAAGAGGCACAATTACTCCAGAAATATTAATATAACAGTGTCAACAAAAAACTGTGTATCAAAATAGATGAAGGAAATCTTAAGCCATGATTCCTAACATTTTTTAAATACGGGAATACAAAAATGATAACGCCAAACAAACGAAAAACAAGACAATAACAATAATTCAAATAAATAACTGATTAAATAAAGGAGGAAGGAGAGAAAGGTTGGGGGGGAGGAAGATATTAGCCTGGAGAAAGAGACTGAAGAGAGTTGAAGAAACTTATAAATGATTGCCACTTGTTAAAAAACCTTTCTGAATTACCTCTCAGTGAGTATTTGATCTTCTCTAGTTTCAAAAAGGACATGACATCCTGAAGCCACTGAGAACTGGAAGGAGCCTTAGTGGACTTCCAATGGAAAAGGAAATGGCGTCTTGCCAGTAAGGAAGTAAAAGCTAGAACATCCAATTGTCTGGAGGTATAACGGTTATAGTCTTCTGGACAGCCAAATATGGCTACATGCGGAGAGATGGTTATCGATAGCGAGAGTATTTTAGACATGATGTCAAAGTAGCTCTGCCAAAAGTTAGTGATGAAAGGACAGAAATAAAACATATGGGATAGATTGCATGATGAAGCATGACATTTGTTACAGCTGTCTGTAATACTAGGATAAATTTGTGACAAACGAGCTTTGGAAAAGTGAATCCTGAACAGCACCTTAAATTGTATGAGTGTGAGGCGTACACAAGTTGAGCTTGTATAGATTCTTTTCAAAGCAGCATCCCACCAGTTGTCCTCCAGAATCAACCCCAGTTCATGCTCCCAGTCCGCCTTGACTTTTGTGGTTGAAGAAGTGTCATAGGACAGGAGTCCGTTATATACCTTTGAGATGAGTGACTTCTGAAAGGGGTCGAAGGTGAGAAACTCATCATAGAGTTGATTTGAAGGTAAGGAGGAAAAAGATGGAAACAAGGCTTTAGTGCAGTGTCTAATTTGAAAGTAACGAAAAAGATGGGAAGGTGGGAGCTGAAATTTACTTGATAATTCTGCAAAGCTAGAAAAAATACCATCCTTATACAAATCTTTAAATGTGTACAAGCCTTTATCGTGCCATATAGAAAAGGTGGTATCTGTTAATGCAGGCAGGCATACCAAATTTTTAGAGTGGAGTTAACCACATGGTTATTAGTAAAGCCAGAGGGATTTACTGGAAGAGATGAGGCAAGGAGCGCTACCAAAGAGGATGAGACATGTGACTGTGTCTCTAACTTACACCATGGCAAGTCTGTTAATTTAAACCAATACAAAATTTTGTGGATATGAGTGGCCCAATAGTAGAATTGGAAATTTGGAAGAGACAATCCCCCACTGAATTTACATCTTTGGAGTGCAGCTTTACGGATTCTGGGTGGTTTTCCACACCATAAGAAATGAGAAATATCCTGATCAACAGTTTTGAAGAAACTCTTTGGTAGGAATAGGGGAAGACTTTGAAATAAAAACAGGAACTTAGGTAAAATGTTCATTTTAACTGTATTAATTCTTCCAATCAGCGAAAGAGGCAAACTTCTCCAACTTGAAAGGTCAGACTTAATTTTGGCCAATAAGGGTGTAAAATTGGCAGAATAAAGGGAGGTTAACGTTCTGGTTATACTGATCCCAAGGTATTTAAAGCCAGAGGGGCTCAACTTAAAGGGAATAGCAGACTGATTAAGTTGTAAAGCCAATGTATTGATAGGGAAACATTCAGTTTTGGAAATATTAACTTTATACCCCGAAAGCCAAATCTCTGAAGGAGGGATAAAATAGCTGGTGTAGACTGAACTGGATCCGACACATACAACAATAAATCATCAGCATAAAGTGATAACTTGAATTCCATTCCCAATCGTGATATGCCTGTAAATATGGGAGATGACCTCAGACAGATTGACAAGGGCTCTATTGCTAATGCAAACAATAGTGGTGACAATGGACATCCCTGTCAGGTGTCGCGGAAAAGAGTGAAAAAACTGGATTGAATGCCGTTAGTCGAGATACTGGCTTGTGGGGATGCATAAAGGAGACGTATCCATGAAATAAATGTACTTCCCAACCCAAATCTACCCAAAACTGTGAACAAGTAGTCCCATTCAACCCTGTCAAATGCTTTTTCAGCATCGACTGAAATCACTACTTCAGCGGTTTTTGAGTTAGTTTTAGAATAGATAACATTTAAAAGAGTACCAACATTATAAAACAGCTGACGCCCCTTTATAAATCCTGTTTGTTCTTCTGAAATGAGAGTAGGAAGAACATTTTCCAAGCGACGTGCCAAAGCCTTGGCAAGGATCTTGGCATCAACATTTATTAGGGAGAGGGGTCTATAAGAGGTGCAAAGATTCGGATCTTTATCTTTCTTTAAAAGAAGACTAATTGTGGCTTGTCTTAAAGTAGGAGGGAGGGAACCATGCTGCAGAGATTCCTTAAAAACAGAGAGCAATAATGGGGCTAGTTTTGTATGAAATCTTTAAAAAAAATTCTACTGGGAAGCCATCGGGACCAGGAGCTTTATTGTTTTGCATAGTTCTCATAGCAAGGATGATTTCCTCCACAGTTAATGGTGAATCAAGTTCTTTAGCAACTTGTGGGTCAATGACAGGGAAGTTGAGACTTTCTAGAAATGAATTCATTTCAGTTGTGTTAGATGGGGACTCTGACTTGTAGAGAGAGGAATAAAATGAGCAAAAAACAGAGTTAATGGTGTTAGGGTCTGTATGTAAGGAACCTGATGAGTCCTTTATCTGAGGTATGATGCGCGAGGCAGCCTGGCGGCGTAATTGGTGAGCCAGCAGCCGGCTAGCCTTGTCACCATGCTCATAATATGAGGAGCGTGATCGCAAAAGAAGGCGTTCAGCATCAGTGGTTGTGATGAGATCATGCTCAGTCTGTAGCTCAACACGACGTTTGAATAAATCAGGAGAGTGGCAAGCAGCTAGCCGCTGATCCAGTTTGTAAATGTCAGTGGAGAGCGCTTGCAATTTAGCTCTACGGGTTTTATTCAAATGTGCCGAATAGGAAATGATTTGGCCCCGAAGATAAGCTTTTAGTGTTTCCCACAACAGTGAACAAGAATTTGGCTCTGTCTCATTTTGATTAATAGCTATAAAGTCATCAATCGAGGTAGAAATAAATTCATTAAATTTAATGTCTGACAAAAGCAAAGTATTGAACCTCCATAATCCTGAGTAACGGGGTTGTGGAGAAATCTGGATATCCAAAGAAAGAGGGGCATAATCTGAGATAACAATGGGATGGTATTTCACTGTTGAGACTTTTGAAATTAACTTGGCATCGATGAAAAAATAATCAATTCGAGAGAAGGATTTGTGCATATGTGAAAAACAGGAAAATTCTTTGATTTGAGGGTTGTAGAATCTCCAGGGATCAATACAGCCGTTTTTGGTCATAAAATCAGAGAGTGATCTTGACATTAGGGATTGGGTTAAAACTTTGGGATTTGAGCGGTCTAGGTTTGGATCGATTACACAGTTCATATCTCCTCCGAATAGTAGTAAACTGTTGTGCAAGGAAGGGAGATTATCAAACAGGTTATTCATAAAGTGTGGATCGTCGAAATCGGGGGCATAAATATTAACTAATAATAAAGGAACATGAAACAGTGTACCTGAAAGGATTCACAGTTAGCATTCTATCAAACGTCCGTTCCTTCCCCCTCCTACTGTTTGATTTTGATGTCCAGGTTCACACAAATATTAAAATGAAGTAAAATGAAGAAGTAAATTTTTGTGGTTCATGGTGTTGGTTCCACAAATAACCTTAGCTCCAAGATCTCAGCATAACTGTTGCAGCCTTTGTCTACAGTGCAATATTGTGGCATTTATGTAGGACTGAGACATCTCTGTCACAGGTGTGTGGTTGTACAGCGTGATTGCTTGATCCAACTCTTCTGCTCCATCAGAATTGAGAACTATTAGTGCCTGTGGTATAAATCATCTAAATTCAGATGTATTCTTGTAAGCAGAGCATTTTTGCTGTATAACGTGTAAGTGTGTGGGCATTTACTTGAAGTTTGTGAAAAAGTGAATACATAAAAAGTATCCTTGGATTAAGAACGCTGTTTTTGATACATTCACAGTAAAGGCTTTATTAAGAACAGGGCCAGTACTGTAGCCAGAGTGTGGAAGTGCATCTTCTCTGTCTGTGTGAATAAAATGTGACTGTCTTTTTTACAGGTAGCATTTACAACAAAGATTTATCACCCAAATATAAACAGCAATGGGAGTATCTGTTTGGACATTCTACGGTCACAGTGGTCTCCAGCACTAACAGTGTCTAAAGGTAACTACCATCTCCTGCTGCCACTGCGTCTCATGTCATTACTCCACTATGTTATCTGTAATTTAAGAAGCAATAGTTTTGAATACACCCAGTATTGGCTGTGAAGTTACTAATGAAATGACCTTTGAAGTGCACCTATGATACTATAATGTATACACACACACACACACACACACACACACACACACACACACACACACACACACACACACACACACACATATACACAGGCATGCAAATATTTCAATTTCTGCTGCTGTGAATAGTGATGAAGAAAATGAACTGATCTCCAAAAGACATAAAGTTAAAGATGAAACATTAATAACATTTTATGCAGATTAGTGTATTATTTTTGTTTTGTGCAGCTTTAGAGTGAAAAAAGGAAATGAGCACTATGCAAATGTTTGTGCACCTCAAGACTCTGAGAAAACAAAAACATTTCCTTTGTGAATACTTTGACTCCTCAAACCTTGTCCCAACAATCAACTGTCACGGGCTCCTCTAAGCAGATGCCTGGCACTCAAAAAAAAAAAAAGGCGATGCCCACAAAGCAGGAGAAGGTAGAAAAGAAGGTAGGAAAGTATTTTCAGGTAGCTGTTTCATCACTTTGTTATGTAATTAAGAAATGACAACATGGCAATACCATAAACTGTGAAGGTCAAACCAAGATCTAAAAGACCAGGAAAACTTAGAGTAAACTGTTTGTAGGGTCAATGGAAAGGCAAACCAAAAACCCCTGTTTGACTGCAAAAGAGTTTCATGGAGTTTGAGCAGACTCTGGAGTGGTTGTGTGCTCTTATACTGTGCAGTGACACTTGCGTAAATATGATCTTCATGGAAGAAAAGAAGAAAATCTTTCTTGCCTCCACTACAAAATTCAGCATCAGAACTTCTCCAAGGAACATCAAAAAAAGCCTGATGTATTTTTCACAATTCTTGTCGATATATAAATACAACCTTTTGGTCAATGAGCAAAGGTGTCCTTGGAGACAAAGGGGTTTAGTTTCATGGAAACAACACCAGTCAAACTGTCATACACAAGGGTTGATTGGTCTAGCTTTGGGCTTGTGTTGTAATTCAAGAAGCAAACATCACACCACCTGTAAAAACGATGTAGATAAAAAGAGGTTAGCCTCTACAGCACGACAGTGATTCTAAATGCATTTCAAAATCCACAATGGACTACGTCAAGAGGCACAAGCTGAAGATTTTGCCATGGCCCTCACAGTCCCCCTGACCTAAACGTCATTATAAATCTGGACAGACCTCAAAACAGCAGTGCATACAAGACAGCTTAAGAATCTCACAGAACTGGAAGCCTTTTGCAAGAAAGAATTGGTGAAAATCCTCCCAACAAGAACTGATGACAAGCTGATACTTAGCACTGACCATGCAGGATATCCCAACTTTTGTTTCAACATTTTCCTTTTTTCTTATTTTGAAACTATAAAACCTGGAAATAAAGGAGAAATCTCACTTAAAAAATTAAAGAAACGTGTCATCTTTACCTTTATGCCTTTTGGAAATCAGATCATCTTTTAGTCACTTTTGGCTTGAGGATATTATGCCACTGTACATAGATACATGTGAGATAGACTGATTTATGGATTATATTTATATAGCACTTTATCATGACACCAAGCGCTTCACACTGAAGGAGGTAAACCAACTTCAACCCACCCACCCACCAGTCTAGGCTAATTTTGAACATCCTTTATCTATGTGTTAACTAATGTCATATTTTTAATTCTTCTTCATTTTCAGTTTTATTGTCCATATGTTCATTGCTTTGTGATCCAAACCCAGATGACCCCTTAGTTCCAGACATAGCACACATCTACAAGAATGACAAAGACAAGTGAGTATATCTACAGGCTCAGGTGGTGCATTGATTTCAATTAACATACCAGTGATTGTCATTCACTCACTTCTCTCTCTTCTTTCCTCTCCTTAGATACAACAGACTAGCAAAAGAATGTACCCAAAAGTATGCCATGTAAAGAAGAAAAAACATCAAAGATAAAAAACAAACAAACATGCTGATAAGTTTTCTGTTTCCTTCCTTTTTTTAAAGTCACAGCACACTGTAAATTATAGTATGGAGCCATTAAGTAATCTTAGGTAACTTCTGTCAAACTGAACTGTCATTAACATTATTATTAATCAAACCATGCCATACACATTTTTTTGAAATTTTAATTTAAAATCTTTTTGAAAGGAAGGAGAAGGTTTCACTTTGAGCAGTTGACAAAGATTGCCTGCCGTCTTTTAACTGATACCATGACATTTTAAAGCTTAGCATGTTGTTTTTGCGTCAATGAAATTTTATTTATAACACACAAGTTAATAAAAAAATTCTTTTCAGCATTCTTATTTTTTTTAAGTGAATCTAGTGGATTGTAGGACATAATTCCCACCATGTCATTCAGAAACAAGCCTGTTTTCAGAAGAGCTGAGTAATAGTGCAGCAGGATAGTATACAGTATGGTTAGACAAAAAGCTGCTCCATAACTGGAAAATCCCAGGTTCAGTCCCTGCTGTGCCCATCAACAGCCAGCAAGGAACAGAACCAGTGAAATGTAAAAGGATGAATGCCAAATATGTAAGCCCCTCCTTCACACATGTCTGTAAAACAAAAGAATACTGACAACATCATCATGTCCTTTTGAACGTTACAACTTCACCTCACTTTCATGTAGTGGGTGATGGAGGTTTTTGTTTAGGTCTTTTGCATCTTGTAATAGACAAAGTTGAATGAAACAATGTACTGTTGCAGTTGCCCTGAAAATGGGAGCAATTACAAGTCAGGTCATGTATTACTGTGTTCCTCATCTATTATTATTATTATTATTATTATTATTATTATTACTACTATCATTGTTGTTGTTATTATTGTTGTTGTTAATTGTATAGTATTAAAAATCCCCAGGAACTATATTATTGTTTTACTGTTTCATTTAAATTAAAGTCATCACTATGTAAATCAGTCATTAAAACAATGTACTCTTTTCCCTTGAGAATAGCTGTGAGGTTTTCTTTTTGGTTGGAGTTACAAAGGTGCGAAGATCAGATTTGTCACCCAATGAAACTGTATCTATCTAATGACTGAATATGTTCTTCTGTTTGACCTCTGTCTGTCTGTGTACCTATCAATGCTATAGAAAGGGTTAAAAAAAATTGGTTTTCTCTTCCTGTGTAAACATTTGTCTCTGAGACCTGTGTAGCACATTTTGAACTAAATTAAAGAATGGTACAGTTTTTATGATGACTTTATGGTCTAGGTTAGTTTTTATCACAGACCTTAATGATGTGATTGACGTGTAGAAGGTAGTTTATGTATTTGTGTAACTTTATGAGATCTTGTTCTGTTGACTTGATCTAATTTGATGATCACACAGTTTGGTTTTATTATTGTCTAATGCATTTGCAATTACTATCGAACCTATTGTAGCTAGCATTAAATCACACAAAAGCATACACATAAATGCTAAGAAAAACAAAGCTAGTAAACATAACTATCATCAACAGATATAAGAATGATAAGCTATGTAAACTTGTCAAAACCAAGGTTTGAGATATTGTGGAAAAATAACCCTCTGAGTCCGTCTCATCCCATTGTCCTACCAGTGTCTCTAGGCTAGACTACTGCCTGTCCCTACATTTGCTGTGTGTTACATTGCTGAAACTTAAATGAAGTCAAGAGCATGAAACATACTAGGACAAATCTGAAACAATAATGTCTCAGAACCTCTGACATGGCCTCAACATCTGGATCCACCTTATCGCCTTAATCATGTTAGCTGAAATTGTGGCTTATATTGTTGTATAGTGGATAATCATGGCCCATGCAATGTCATTGATACGCACCACCAGCACACACAGATAGTACGGGCCTTTCAGTTGATTAAACATGATGCAAATTCTCTGTTGCAATTTGTGTTCAATCAAATGATCACAAACTAACAGCAGGTCTTTTTCACAACACCAACATGACAGTTCCTGGATATATTATGATATAAACCAACAGAAATATGGAACATGGCAACAACAGTAAAGGAATGAAAATGCCGTCCACTGCTGGCTACAGATTTCCCTGGAATCAGTGCTGATGCTGTAAAGTAAGAATAATCAACGAAACACCTGCTAAAAATCATGTGACTTTATTTTAAAACTAATGAATTATCACAGGATGGGATGTCTTTAATCATACTGTCACTGCCTGATTCACACTGGAAACCCGATCGACTGAGGAATGGTTAGAGTTCCATTGGTCATATGTGAGGAGCTGACCTTCACACATGGACAGTACCAAGCAGGTGGGCTGTTTTTTTCACAAGTCAAAATTTGCTTTTGTGAGCATATAATTCAGCAAGAACATCAAAAACATTGCCAATACAAAGATAGCATATAAAAAATCAAGAAGAAAACCTACCAAAAAAAGACAGCAAAAACAAAACTTAAAAAGAAGATGAAGAAAGAGAAAAAAAATCATCAGACAAAGACAAAGAACATATATACATTGATAGTTTTGACAGCTTTTTGGTTTTGTTGGGATGAAATCAATGTTACGTACTGCTTCATTTCTCTCATTAAATATGAAATAAATATGAAATATGTACATTTACAAAACCAAAAGAGATGAGAGCAAGTTTAAGGATGCAAGTTACAAAAACAAAATGTCTACATCTATGTCATTTTTTGTAAGACGTGCTTCACAGGGTAAAATCTATGGATCAGCTTCAATGAGACTTTTACATGTAAGAAGAAATTTTTGTGGCAGGGACCAAACTTTTTTCACTCAATATTATATACATAATTACTGCTACACAATTTTGCTGTGAGAACAGAAACCATGTTAACCTGAAACCAAGCCTTTATTCTGGAGCTCTGACGTCGATTCAAAGAAAGGCAGATTTGACCTAAAGGAGACTGCATTGGGTCGGGGTGACACAGACAATGAAGCAGGTCAACAATCCCAAATAATATGCAAAACCCTGATGAGATGGTATCAAAAGCTGTAGAAAACTCTGGGCTTCTTGGTTTGTTATACCTTGCCAGTAATTGTATGGAAGGCCGTCCATATTAAAAAGCTGACTCACTGGTATATTGCAATTGTTAAACCAGTCATCATAAAGATTTGTGCTTATAAATAATATAACATCTTTGTGGAAAGAAACTGTGCTTGTAAATCAGTGCCCATACCAGAAGAACCTGCTGATAAAAACTGGAGTTTAAATGTTATTTTTTACATTGCAAAGCACAATAAATTTTAAGTCTCCTAGATGTAAAAACACGTGATGAAAGATGAAATTCCAAATAGAGATAGGATTTTTTTTTAATATTCTTTAATCTAGTGTATTCTGAATATATAATGTATGTAATGTTAAGAGAGCCAATGTCTATTAAATGTCATCCATTGTTGTAAGAATTTTAACTGCAGATTTTGGTAAAGAAGATCGAACAGGATGTGCGGATTGGATAGTGACACTGAGTCAACTGTACTTCCGGATTTAAGCGGAAGTAGGCAGTAGTGAGGGGAGGCACATTAACCTCTCCCATAATGCACCGGGTGCGAGTGAAGGCGCCTTTTACAGCAACTACATGTCAACAAGCAGGAGAGGAAGAGCTTCACTTCCAAACATCTGATGCATGAATTTAATAACACGCTCGTGTTGTGGAATAATACGTTTGTCACTACATTAGTACGCTTATCGATCTGTACCAGCGATCAACGCCGACATGGCTCCGTTCAGCCTGATGATAGCAAAAGTTAGCTTGGCTAAGTCCTTCAGTGTCTTCTGCACAAGTGCTCTGGCAAGGTAGCTAACCTGAAGTTACTCTACTGTATTAGCTAGCTGAATTTATGGCACAGCTAAGTTAGCAAACTGGCTGTAGCATGCTCTCTTCTCATTCTGTAGTATTCTGTGTACATATTTCTAGCATTAGAAATACGATATTTTGGTGGACCATGTTTTTGGAAAAGCTAACATTAGTTAGCATTTGGATACGTTTGCCGTTTACAAGGGGAGCAGTGAATTATTCTGACCCTCAGCTACTTTCTTCCACACACACTTTGACGCGTTCATCACAAAGCGGTAAATCAGTTCCCATTTATCAGCGTGGCCGGGCATTCAACGAGGAGCCTTCAGAGTTCATATCTAACAGGACATATAGCATGTTTGTGTATTAATAGTGAAGACAGTTATTAGAGCCATTCAAACATGTACAGCTTTTAACCTCTTGTAGGTTGATGCTGTCTGACCATTTTGTCATAACAAACATGATCCTGTACTTAAAATGCTGCTGAATGAAACGTATATGCATTTACTCAGTGGATTTCATGAGCAAATGGAAAACTGAATCTTACTTTTAATTAAACCCAACATTTATGGAAAGAAATGAAGAAGTGCTGCTTTGGTATCTGGGATATATGCCAATTATATGATAACAAAAAGATGTTTAGGGCTTCAATTAACATTTTCATTATCAATTGATCTGCTTATTCCTTTTTCGATCCATCGATTGTGTAGTCGTAGTAAAGAAGAAATAATAAAGAATGTCCACAACTTCCCAGAGCCCAAGGAGACATCTTCCTGTTGTGTTTGATCTGTGATCAAAACCCCAGAGATACTCAGTTTACAGAAATATAGAGGATATAGAAGTAAGAAAAGCAACAAATGATCTCCTTTGGAAAGCTAGAACCAGAGAATGCTTCAAAATAGATCAAAACAGTGTTTGAGTAGGCGTCACAAATTTGATAGATTTGTGTACAGTTCTCTCCTTTTGCAACAATGGATGCTAGGATGTTCTCTGCATTATATCATGCTTATATATGTGTGTGTATGTGTGTAGGTGTACCGGTGTCCTCCCAGCTACATACATCACCCCAGTGAAATGTCTGACCTCTCAGGCCAGTGGCCGTCCAAAGCAACCTCTGAACGGATACATGAGATATGTTGTGCAACAGAAGCCAATTTTGAACAGACAAAACCCAGGTAAATTTACATCTCTTGATACTTCTTTAATAATAGTAATTGTTGTAATAATAATAAACTTTATTTACATAGCACTTTTCTTAACAATGTTACAAATTGCTTTACAAAAGAAAAATATAACCATACAAGGCAGATAAAATGAGAAAAAGACTAAAGGACATGAGCACAGAAGAAGTAAAAATTATTAAAAGATCAATTGAATAGTAATAGAAATCCATATGGAACATTTCCAAAAGCCTCCACAAAAAAATCCAAACAGATTTAAAAGAAGTTAGAGACTTGGTCTGTGGTGGTATGAGTTCAGTAGACAGAGAGTTCCGTAGTGTGGGGGCTCTAAAGCAAAAGCCTGAACCATGACCTGGGAGTAACCAGCAGGGATCCTCTGTGGATCTACCAGGTCAATAATTCAAAATTGGATTTGGGAGCCAGGGCGTTTAGGGCCTAAAAAAAATGAGCAAGAACATTTTAAAATAAATTCAAAATCTACCAGGGAGCCATTGTAGGGACAAGCACAGAGGTGGTCCTGATCATTTTATACATTCTCTTGAGCTGAAGAAACATGACTGTACGGCACTTTTGACTTAATCATTTAAACAAAGGTTTGCATCCAATATTACCCTAGATTCCAAGCAGCCTGCATAATATTGTTTGACAGATTGACAAGATTAGCACCAAAACAGCAGATGCAATTTCAGGCAGCACTCAGAATGATCTGACATCATTATGTTGAAGTAAATCTTGGAACACCCAGGAGTTAATATCAGAGAGGCCGGCTGTGAGATTAGCAAGGCTACTAGCCTGGTTTGCACTAGTAATACTTGTATATTTCTTGTCAATACTTTTATCATAGTTAAAGTGTTAATAATCTACTCTTGTTAAATTGTTGATACCTTTTATTCCAGTTAAATTGTTAATACTTTTTTATACTTCTCTTGTTTATATTGTTTACCCACTATTTATTTTGCTGCTGTAATGCTGTAAATGTCCCCATTGTGGGACTAATAAAGGAATGTCTTATCTTATCTCAGGATCTGTGGGTTTTAACAGCATGTATAACTGGGTGTTGTTGGCATAAAAATGGTAAAAACCCATCATAATTTTGAAGGGGACCAAGAACTGAGCATTTAGGGACACCACAACTCAACTGAGCGGTTGAGAAAGTCAGGGTACCCAGAGCAGCAGAGAAAGTTCTGTTGAAGAGGTGTGTACGTAATAAGCTAAGAGCTAAGAAAAGACATTTAGACAAAAGACATTTTCATGATCATACATCAAGGGCTCAGATGCTACAATTGTGTTGTCAATCATCTTATAATTGTTGCCTTTAGAAATCAGAGGATCGGAAGTCATTAGGAAGATCGCAGAGCAGTGGAGAACAATGAGCCCTGAACAGAAACAGGTATTTCAGTCCTTAATATCTTTTAAGGTATAAACTATGCTTTTTATTAAGTTTTTAATTGTGCCTTTTGTGCATACATTGTAGGGTAAGATAGCGGTAGCAAGCAACAGATCATGTCTTCATCTGTTTTCACATAGTCTCTCTACGTACTTGCTACTGTTTTTTCTTCTGACCAAAGTTTTTGTCGGCCTGTCCTTCTAGCCGTTTGTGGAAGCCTATCTGCAGGACAAAGAAAAGTTTAAGCTGGACTTGCAGAATTACCAGTCCCAGCTTACCCCAGCACAGGTCGAGCAAGCAGAGCTGGAGAGGAAGCAGAAGAGGGACAGGAGGAAGAATATCCGCAAAAAGAGGGTAAGAGCAATAGTAGCAGACAGGAAACAGGGAAAACGCTGGGGGGCACTTTTGTCAAGAGCTTCAAGATTTTCATTTCTCTGCTCTTAGGAACACATCGTAGGCTTTACAGTCCGGTCCATAAATATTTGGACACCGACACAATTTTCAATTCGGCTCTGTACACCACCACAATGGATTTGAAGTGAAACAGCTAAGATGTGATTTAAGTGCTTTCATCTTTAATTTAAGGGTATTTACATCCAAATCAGGTGAAGGGTGTAGGAATTACGACACATTTTATTTTTTGCCCTCCACCTTTTTAAGGATCCGAAAGTAATTGTACAATTGGCTGCTCAGCTGTTCCACGACCAGGTGTGTGTTATTCCCTCAGTATTTCATTTACAAGGAGCAGATAAAAGCTATACACTTCACACACTTTAGGTCAACTCTCAATATGTCCAAAGAGCTGTCACTATCAGTGAAGGAAGCCATCATGAGGCTGAAAACCCGAAGCACTGCCAAAGCAACCAAAGGGTTTTTTAAGGCAAAGAAGTGGAATGTTCTGCCGCCATCTGTGGTTGAGGTGGTTAGGGTGGTGGCAGGGGCAGTAGGTTGGATTTGTTTTGGTTTGTATCTGTTTCTATCAGTTTGGGTTTAGGGCTTACTCTGCCAGTGAAACATGAATTTTTGAAGTCCCAATTGGCAATCTGAGTACTAAACCTCTGTGTGTGTCTGTGTTTGTGTGTATCTGATGCAGGACGAAACCAACCTGGGGAAGCCCAAAGGTGCTCGGTTACCGTTCAACATTTTCATGTCAGAGCACTATCATGAGGCCAAAGGAACTACCGTATCGGTCAGTAACCACAGCAGCTTGACGTAAGATTAAAAGTGACAGTTCAAATTTGTTGACATAAGGTGGTACAAGATACTCAATGGTAATTAATACTGTATCAGTGCAATGTGTAGGGCCCTATAATTTCCGTTTTATTTTTTCCCGAAATCCGTTTTATTTTTTCCCAAATTCTGTTTTTTCCATTTTAATTTTTTGGAATTCCATTTAAAAAAAAAACTTTTAACCCTTATTTTACCACAAAAGAGTGTGTTTTAATAATGTTTATGAATAAAGTGCACACTAATTAAATAGAAATGACCTTACATTCATTGAGGCAACACAATATTACACTTTTCCTCAATACTTCATTGCTGCTTCATGCAACACAACATTGCACGAAGTACTTCAAATAAAAAATGTGTCCAGTGAAAACAAATGACATATTAAAAAATAATAATGAAGTGCACAATTAGTTAATAATTAATTAATTTTTTCTTCAAGTAAAAATATGCTTGACTTAAAAAAAAAGACTTTTGGACAACAGGTGGTCATCACATTTATTTTTCCGCTTCCAGTCAACTGAGTGTTGACAAAATGTTTAAAATTATATGTCACCTGACACATAGACAGGTACTGCTCAGCTCTGTATTGAGGCATTAGCGTCGTATTACGTAGCTTTTTAGCAGACGGGGGGACCGCCATGTTTGCATGTTGTTTGGAAAGGGGCGGGGGGCAGGGGTTGTGTCACATTGATTAGCAACCCCCGGGAACGATTGCCCATGTTTATGTTCCTCTCTCTCATGAAAACAACATTTCTGCGATATTCCGCATTAAAAATAAATTCCGTTATGATTGTCCAATTCCGCGATCGCGGAAATTATAGGGCCCTAAATGTGCCTTCCCGTTTACTGGGAGGTCTTATTTTATTGTCTGTACTTCGACTGGAAAAACTCATACAGTTTGGTATTTTTTATTTAGGAAAATGCTCCCACACTTGTCTTGGTCTTGTCCGGTTGATGTCTATATTATCGGCCTGGCCAATTATCGGCTCTGATATTGATCTTTTTTAAATTTACTGGAATAGTTTTTTCTTTTATTGACTGCTGATAAAATAAGTATGTTTAAAATGCCACTACTTTGGCTCTGATGCAACCGCCTCTCCCTGTTTATAGTCATCACCCTTTAGTTTTGCTCTGTGTCCCACACACAGCACTATCAGATCAGTTACACACACTGGTGGTGGACTGGCAGCTGCTTGAGTAGAAGTATATAGTAGCAGAAAATTGCAATACTCAAGTAAATCACAAGTACCTGTCTACTGAAAATGTGTATTGGTTCCAAATATTCATTGTCACAGACCCTTGACCTTTTGTAATCAGTATTTCTGTCAGCCCTGAAAAATCCACATCTGTCAACCTGTAGTTGAAAAGAACATTCCAACAGTATAATGTCACTATGAAACCATTCTCTCAGCATGTCATTGTGATGACAGCTGTATAATTTCTCCTTTTTTGAGTCCCATAATACCACTGACACTAAGCTTGGTCTGTTTTTGGACAGCAGGGCGTGAAGCTCTCCACTGGGAAGTAGGCTTGTAGGCAGCCTTCAATAGTAGCTGACAAGCATAGATTATGCTAATGTTGAGATCGATTGGAAAGCCACCCTCATGAACAGGTGACTTTCATTAGGTTAAAAAAGAGCAGCTTTGAACAGCTATTCTAACAAACCTCAGTTAACACCAACAAAAAACACCCATGTCCTTTCATGACGCCCAGTGGTCTACTGTCCTCAAAGCATAAACCTTATCTATCTATATTATCTTGTTTTAGTGTTTGTTTTTTGTTTGCTTCTTCAAGACCCATTGTCTGCACTGGAACCAGCTGTTTCCAATACCTTTATGGATGTATATGACTATAGTGCAAAAGAGAATTTCCTGGCTATGCACAGTGGTCAATGATATGTTTCTGCTGCTGTTGTTCCTTCAGGCAAAGCTGAAGTCACTGTTGGATGACTGGAGGAATCTGCCCCCCGATCAGAAAGAGGTTGGCAACACAACTATGACATATGCTTCATTCTTGTAGTCGTGAGGCCTTTATGCTCTTCACACAAGGGACACCTTTGTTTGTTTCACATCTTAGGTCTACAAACAGCTGGCCCAGGACGACAAAGTTCGTTACGCCAATGAGATGAAGTCATGGGAGAGGCGCATGGAGGAGATTGGACGAGGAGATCTCGTCCGAGAGAAGATCCGGTCTGCCAAGATAAAAGCTGCTGAGATGAAAAAGGCTGCTAAAGACAAAATGGCTGCTGCGAGGAAAAAGGCTGCTGAGAAGAAAAAAGCTGCTGAGAAGAAAAAGGCTGCTAAGGAGAAAAAAGCTGCACTGAAAGGAACCAAGGGGACTAAGCCTAAGGTGGTGAAGAAGACCACAGAAAGTAGCTCTGAAAATACTGTCTAAGATGTGTTCATCTACTGAGTCCAGAGGAGAGAAATGTGCTCATGACAACTGCAGAGTTGTGATGACCCAGGGCTGTGATCTGCTTGTTTTTTTCTCTCTGACCTGTCATTGACCTGTACTTCATTCTGTTCCCAGTTGTCATGAATGCTTCTTACCTTCAGCAGGGCACAGCAGAGCCATCCTCTGTCCAAACACATGGGGACTTGGATTGGGTGTTTGAATCCCTCCAAATGATATAGAGTGTGATTGTTCCAGGCTACGAAAGTGAGTTCTTTGATGAAGTGTGACATTTGTGTGAGGTGTTGAAGTGATCTTAGGAAGGACGGATACTGTTGATACTTTTCTGTCTGCAAAGTCTAAAAGCTCTCATAGCCCTGAGTGTAAACAAGGTATACTTGAAGGGAATATAAAGGTTACTGTTGTTCCCGAAACAACCTCACTTTTCTGTTTTTGATATTTCATAAAGGGTATTCATTTAAGAATAAGTCAGGTGTTACTCTATATTTGTCTTGTCAACAAATCCACAAAAAGATCCTGAGTTGCAATGTGTCTGTCTGTCTCTCAATACTTCTTGACTTCCTTACTGTCCGTGACTCTCAGGTCCAATTCCATCGGTTCCGACAAAGATTTTAAAAGCAGCTCACAAATACAGTTTAATGAGGCTTGTCAGTTTTGTGGGCATGAGCAAACAGGAGCAGTGATCATGGGTTTCTAGAGTAACAGCAGCTTTATTCTTTATGGGGTGTGTGTCACCTGTGGAAATGTGCAGCTTGTTGGCCAGTTGGTTCAGTGAATTTCTAGCCTAAGAAAAGTGCCGTTTGTTGCAAATATAGGGAAAGCACTTACTCAAAAGATCAGAGGGTACTATGGTTTCCTTGATCACAACCTGACTGAATTCTTTGTGTCATTGTTGCTACTAGTGTAGCAGAAGCTTGTACAGATGCACCTTCAAACTGTGAGATGTGTTTTATGGCAAAAGTCACATTATTGACTGACATTTTGTTTTTTTACACGCCAAATGGTCCAAATTATGCTTTGTTCCAGTCAGGCTTCATATGAGATGCTTTTTGTGTTGTAATCAGCTGTAAAAACAAAACAAAACCCTGTTTTATTGAAAAAAAAATAAAGACAAAAAAAAGGGTCACTTACCCCTTAGATGCCAACTGAAAAATACTAGTTTGTCTTGACTTCGCTGTCAGTCATGAAATCTCTCAGGCACTGCTCAGTTGTCATCTGTTATGTTTAAGGAAACTGAGCCGATGTCCGTTAATAATTCTAAAATCCTGATTTCCTCCGGTCACATAACTATTAATCATGAAGAGCATGCACTCAGTATTGACAGTTTCTGTTGCTGGTAGAATGTATTTAGTGCTTCCATATGCAGCAACATTAACTATGGCTTTCTATCTTTGTTTTTGTGTATTTGCTGAATAAACTTTTACATTTACCTTTCTACAAAATGACCCATCTGTTGCTTAAAAATAAACACATGAAAGCCACAGTGTAAAGAATATATTGTACAAACAGTGCACTAGGCAACTCAGAGTCACATTTTCTAATATATGATTGATTTTGATTAAATTCAATAAACTAATCTTAAATTATTACCCAGCATCAGGTCAGATACTACAGATGTGGCAATACTTTAAGTTGCCCTATTCAGCATATATACTGAGTATGTAAATATTTGATCAATGGTTTTAACAGACTATTATATAGCATAGCATAACTAAGTGTTAATTAATGTACTTGTCAACAACTTGACTCATATTGTGCCATAATTGCAGCATCTTTACTGAACAGTAACTAGCACCAAGCTGAAAAGTCTTGTTTCATTAAGAAGCCTCTTCTGAATGGTAGTTTACATCTGTTACACCACTACTTACAATCCACAAATACAACAACATATACTGACCACACAGTACACAATTTTAAAAAGTGCTTTACGCATAAACATTAAAAACAGATTCTAAAATAAAGAATGCATTAAAAGAACAGAACCACAGACAAAAGATAAAAATATACAATGTACAGCATATAAAACATAATGACATATCAGTATAAAAGATATACAAAATATTGGATTACTAGTCAATAAAATACTTTTTGAGAAGTGATTACAGGAAGATGATAAAAAGGCAAGTCTGAGCATTCAAAGCACGTCATTCAGAGTCCTGGGCCCAGACAGCGGGTTTATGTGGACGACCTGAGGCTGCACACAGCATGGACACGTGATCTAATCTTTATATACAAATCCACTGCTGAAGTCTGTTAACATGGTCGACTGTATCAAAGGGTGAACTTAAGTCCAGTAAAATGAAGATAGAACCGTCTCTTACATCTGATTTCATTAAGAAGTCATTTGAGACTCTGAGAAGGTTTCTGTAATGTAACTGTTTCGGAGTCTTTATGAATGTTTATTACTGGTCATTAAGTGTCATTGGTCAATTATGTCATTTTCTAATGAGGATAATAGTTAGGGTTAATTGACTGGATGACGCTTAATGACAAGTCATGAACATTCAGAAAGGAGGTGTCATGTCATCAGTCTTATGCACACTACTTTAAGATAAGGGTTACCGAACTTTAACATCACAGTTTTGCTGTAACAACTTTAACCAGTGGAGGTCAGCACCTGTACTCAAAGTCACTCTATGAGGCTGGTGTGTCAGGGTCTGCTGAGGAGATGTAAAAAAAAAAATAAAAAAAATAAAATCATGCTGAGGTAGAAAAAACCGAAACATTAAGGTTTACAAACAGACAAAAATCTAATAGTATTTAAAATACTACTATATCGAAGTTTGTTAAATGTGACAAAAGTTACAACTGTGCATCAGTGCAATAATTGGTTGAGGAGTTCAGGAATGTACATTTGCTTTGCACCTTTTAGACCAATGAATACAAAACATTACACTCACGGTGAGAGACAGTTAAAGAGCAGTGATCTCATTGTCCGTGTGTTATAATCAGATATGTGAAAGTTCAGCTGTCAAAGCACCTTTAAGGTTAATAAATGCAGGCACTCAGTGACTATGTTAGACCACTGAGTGAGTGAGTGCAATGACAGCAACAGATGGTTGTATATAGGGGGAGAGTTTGTGCCCTCTGTCTCTGCTCAAAGATGGTCTCCATTGTAAGATCTGAATGTCCTCCTTGATCTGGCCCTGGGTGGCCACTAACTCAGCAGGGAGCTGATGATGTCTTTTGCTGGTGTTGAGGCAGCATCGACCTCAAAATCATCAAACGAATCATTCCTTCTGTCAAAGAGTAAGGGTTTCAGCTCTGTTGGATTTCTGTGCGTAGATGAAAGATTATCAGGGTCCTGGTTGCTGCTGTGTTGCAGCTTGTCTCAGCAAAGCATGGAAGTCAGGAGACAAGACTAGTTTGCGGTGGATGTTTCCTAACACCATCATGTCTCCAGTCCGACCATCAGAGAGACTCACAGACACCAGCTGCTGCAGAAGAAAGGAGGAGAGATGTTTTCTAAATCAGCAGTGACACAGTGGCTTGGTTTTTCTAATCATATATTCACACAGAATTATTAGCAGAGTTGCACAGTTTCAAACAGTGGTGATCATCTGGTATTCCAATAGTGTTGAATGGTAGTGAATGGTATGCTTTTTACTGACTCAATAAGTCACAGATATTCCATCTAGAAGAGCACCCTGTGATTGGCAGATCTTCTCATAATAAGTGACTTTAGGTGAACCAAAAAGTTTACTCTGCCTGTTATTATTCAAGAATAATACATGATATGATTTCACACATCCCAGTACCTGCAGGAAGGAGAATGCAGCTCCCTCAGAGACATCCATGACAACATCACCCAGCTTCAGCTCCACCTTTCCAGACTTCCTGATCCTCAGTTTACCCAAAAATCCTTCTGGCATTTGTGAGAGCATAGGACAGCCCTCCTTCACCACAGCCTCCTGAGGCAGAGATACATGGCCTGTTAATGGGCTGGAGATTTTTAAATTGGAAAGGCCAATCCAATCTGATCAATAATAGCACAAAGTAAGAACATGTAATGTGCTTAATGTATGGACAAATAAAGACAGGCGTGAAGGACAGAAAGGCTTGGACTGGAAGCTACTCTGAATACTGCAAAACACACTGCAACCCTAGTGTATAATTGTATTTTTCTATGTAACACAGCACACATTGATAGTGTTTATTCTGTTCACTTACTTGTGCTTGCAGATGTGCAGGTCTCCTGTCTTCAGCCTTGGCTTCCTTTTTGGCAGGCTTATCAGCTGTAGATGCAGGAGCCGGGTCGAGCTTCAGTCCAGATGTTCTGCCCGGCATACAGTCAGGTAACTGCATGAAGAAGAGCTCCTCTCTGCCAGACAGGCTGAGCTCCTGGAGCACCTCTACCAGGGATGGGTGCTCTGGTTTGAGCAGCTCTGTCCTGTTGTGGCCTGCTCGACTTTGTGCTCCAGAGGATGGAGGTCTGAACAGAGCGTGGGTCTCTGGACCTGCCAACATGACAACCATTGATCATGCACTGACATGGAGCATTCTAGTAGTTCAGACACAAACATCAACAATTGGTTCAAATCTTTACGTGAGCATCATGACTGAAATGAACTAGCAAGTAATGTGGCACCATTGTGAGCCCAGTGGTGAGACAGTAGCAGCAGTAGTAATAAGAGGTCAGTTTCTCACATGCTGGGCTGGCTGCCAGTGTTTGACTCTTGGTGAAGCTGCTGGAGTGACTCAGAGGCAGCTGGATGGGTTTCAGGTTGGCATCATTCCTCAGACCTGGATCATCTATGAACTGTTGGTGCAACATATAATATTGGTTATGAACAAAGACTCACTGATGGTTTCATCATTACAGGTAAGTAATGCTGTGCTACTAAACAGAACCACAGAGCCTTATATTTCAACTGTATATTCCAGTCTCATCTGCCAGCTTCTTGCTTGCCACATTAAACTCCTCTGTCCTCCAGTTATAGAAAGTATAATAAAGAGGATAAGCACATACCCCTACGTGTGTGTATTTGTTATGTTATTTCCTATATATCCTCAAAATCTTGCATCCATTTATCTTTTCAGTCTGCTCGCTTTAGTACCACTTTATATCTGTTTTTTTTTCCTGATACTGAAGTAAACATAATCACTGTCTTGTACAGTAAGTGCAGCTTCTTAAATGCTGATAAAATAAAATTACTTTAAAATAAATCTAGTCTTGCTCAATAATTTAACTTAATGTTACTACTACAGACAATACATTTTAAACATGTGAGGGGACAGTAGTAGTAGGTTGACACTTCTGCCTTAGTTTATACTCCAATTCTCTAATCAGAGGCAGGGGGCGTGGTTTCTACAGACACAGCTGTTTCTAATCTCACCGGATCAGCAGCAGCTTAAAAACCCTCCTCCTTCTCCTGCAGGCTGCCAAACTGTATCCAATTCACCTGTGGTGCTGTCAGCCCTCTGTTATTTGTTTCCAGACCTTTCACATGTTTCTTTGTTTGTCTCTGTGGACTCATTACTCCTGTACCTCCAGTGTCTCCTACCATTGAGCCTTAGCACGTCAACCACCCACCGTCCAGCCTCTCACCACCAAAGCAGTAAGATTCAAGCATCTCTTTTCAAACTCATCTGGACCAACCATTCACTTCTCTGCATGTCCCTCCTCTCACTACTGACACTGCTGGTGTCTCAGGTCTCAGCCACCTGCAGGCTTTCTGTGAAAATACTGGAGTTTTTCTTAAATCCCTCAAACCCTTTTCCCATGTCTGTGTATGGCTCCTGGGTCCAGTTAAACAAATATCTCCAGCCGTCACATTAACAATGCCATGTGACATGTACATGGAACAATTACTGGGAGCACCACAGAAAACGGCAGATGAACATTTAATATCCAGGTAGTCCTATCATAGGCACTACCACTGACTATACACTCTCATCTAGGTTTTGTCCTCGTCTTGGGTCGAGACTGACTTTATGAATTTATCCTTTAAGGTCTAGCAACAAGTAAGAGGTACTCACATCATCCCTCTGTAGTTTACATAGTATCTCCTCATCTTCCTCGGTCTTCTTCTTCTCTTTCTTCACCAGTTTGCACACAGGAGAGGTGGTGGGGTCATGGAGGCCTGTAGCACCATGCCAGCCTGAACAGAGAGATGGGCTTTATGTGAGGGAAGAAATGCACCTGTACTGAATCTGTGTGTGTGTGTGTGTTTAAATTACACTGAAAAAGGAAATTAAAGAACAGAAAAGTTGTGCACCTGCTTTGTATATGGTGTCAGCCGGAACCTGTTCAAAGATGGAGTGAGACTGGATGGTCTGAGGCCTCTCTCTCCTCCTCCCTCGGTTTGCTCTTCTCCTCTCATCCCTCTCTCTTCTCTCTTTTTTGGGAGCCACATGCACATCCTCCTTTAACCTGGAGAAGAACGGACATGATCTTTACAGTCATTAAACACAACACACTGCCAGCACATGACATGCAATGCTTAAAACTTTCATTATTAAACAGGTGACCGGATTTATTGTCTTGATGGCCACTCACTCATCTTTGCTTTTCCTCACAGCGTGGACATTTGGCTCAAAGGTTTTCTTTGAAAAAGACAAAAGACATATAAATCTCTGTTAATACCAAATATTTCTTTGTTATTCAAAACAAATATGCTGCAAATACATAGTATATTTATCATGCTATCAATTATTTCCAGCAGAATACATTTTTATTAACCTGCATTAAAGCAACCATCAAACCAAATGATAGTTTCTCAATGATACTCTGAAGCTGAAAGAAGACAGAATAAGTGTTATGGTCTTCTTTGCCTTCACTATGGACAAGTCTACCTGGGCATGTGAGGAATTCCAACACTTTCAAATAAAGAAAAGCCACATCTTTTTAACACAGTGCTTTTACCTAACAATGATCTAATCACATCTTGTCTTTTAAAATGTATTCTTGTCATATTGTATTGTTTTGATCCTGTTTTTATTACTATGTAAGCACTTTGCATTTATGCATGAATTGTGCTACACAAACAACATTTATAAGTACAGGTCTATGACACACGTGTGTTCCTGTGCATTGTTCTTGGTATCCATAAACAGTGTAAACAGACGGTATGTGGTGATGTGAGAGCCATGTTGTAACTGTGGAGCAGCTTCATAAACATGCTGATATTAGACTCACCAAACTATTTGTTGAATGCTCAAATAACTTATTACCAAATTGGGTTTGCTGTATCCAGTGATCCAGTTCAAAGCTGTCCTTAACTTGAAATGAATTCCACACTGTAAAGCGTTTAGATGTGAACAGGTTGTCTGCAGGCTCCAGTCTGTCCTCTCGGTGCATTCATATTCATGTTTCCAGCTCTGTGGTGTGTCATGGTTACCTTTGGTTTCTTGAGGGCTCCTCCCAGTGTCAGGTCCCTGGTTCTCAGGGACGTCAGTCTTCCAGGTGGAGCGGGGTGGGACAGACTCCCAGCCCGGCCCGGGAGTCCTCTCCCCGGGGTGAAAGTCAGCCCGGCGCCGGCGCTCAGGCCGGAGGAGCCGGGGACACTGGCTGTGTCCGCCGAGTCGCTCATGTTGAGCTTTCTTCTCCTCCTCGCTGTTGTAGGTTGTGTCTGTGATTCACATGACTGAACACAGGATGAATAACGGTGGAGTTTGGGAAGAGCTTCTGTTTCTGTTGTCGAAGTGAGGCTGTTCAAAAAGCGCTTTCCTGTGACTTTGCTCTCGTCCTGACGGTTCTCTCGTCTCTGACCACGGTCTCTGTCCGTCACACATTCAGCTCCTTCATCCTGAGAACCGCGGAGAACGCGCAGTCTAAGATAAATCCTAAACTAAATACAACTTCACAGCATGTCAGCGTCCATTTTGTTCGCTCTCGCGATATCAAAACAAACTGCGCCAGAATGCAGAGCTGTTCTCACGACGTGAAAATGCTTCCGCTTCAGACAAACCGACAGACACACTGCGCTGCACAGTCTCCGTCCTGAGGCTGAATACAGTCTGATTTCTTACTCGTAAAGGGGTTTCCTTGCGTTGGCTGTAGAAAACATAGAGTAGTGAAAATAATCAAATAGTGGCATTTTTCCAGCAGTTCCGTTTTGCAGCCTGTTTAACTTGTTCAGTTGAAATGGAACCATTTTCCTTCCTGCTGCGCTGCTATTGTTGTTTTTAAACGGTACTACACAGGTAGAGCCGCCAGAGGGCGGTGTTAGTCCGGTGAGTGTTTGTGACGAAGACGTTCTCGCTCTTTTACTAAGTAGCAATACCCACTGCTGAAATATCATTCAATGCAGGTACTGTACTTGTACTTTACGTGAATATTTCTGTGTGGTGCTACTTTGTACTTCTACTCCTTCTTTTCCTCCCTTTACTGCTCTTCAGCATTTTAACAATATGTGATTTAATATCTTTTTGTAATATATAGCTATAATTGTTTTAGACTGTAATCTTACATTGTAATTTGAATACTATGAGTATTACTAACAATGGCAAGATTTTCAAAATACTCAATTTGAGTATAAAATCTGTAGTGCACCTGTAACAGATTCACTAGTACTCAAGAACATATGAGAATAGAGATGAGAGAACACTGAGAGATGCACTGCCTCCTACAATGTAAAACATTCAGGGGAAGGAGGAACATTTACAACCCCAGTTCCAAAAGAGTTGGGACGCTCTTGAAAATGCTGATAAAATCAACAAATCCCTTGCAATGCAAATCATTTAAACCCTATATTTTATTGGAAATAGTGTAAAGTAAATGTCAAATATTGAAACAATTTTTTTATTGTCATATGAAAAATGTATGCTCATTTTCAATTTGAGGCCAGCAACAATTTCAAAATTTGGGACAACAAAACACTGCAAATTTTTCATGCTAAACTGGCCTACCTGCAGTCCAGATCCATTGAAAACATTTTGTCCATCATGCAATAAAAAAATTGTTTTGTCTTTGCACCATTTTCAATTAAATATAAAGTTTAAAAGATTTGCAAACCATCAAAATCTGCTTCTATTAACAGGTTATTTACACAGTGTCCCAACTTTTTGGGAATTGGGATGTAGATGAGCAGCGGCTTGCCCTACGTGGACCCATCCTACAGCGTCCCATGGTTGGACAGCAGCACAGTGGGAGTGTCCAGAGATGGTGAGGACAGCAAGGCAGAGCAGCAACATTACAGACAAATTACACCAAGACAATACACTAAACTTTTGTGTGTGTAGCTTGAAAGACTTCAATCTAACAATGTGGATTTGGACTTTCATTAAGTTGAGGAACTTATAAGAGAGACTGAAATAAAGAGTGACCAGAATCAAAGCAGTAGAGACTGACATACCCTGACTTTTATTCTCACATATGGGTCAAGCTCAAGAAAACATTGGATCCTGCATTTACAATAATGCAACTGAGTAGCATCCCTTTGTTAGACCTTGCTGATAAATAACCACATCTGTCAAATAGATAACCCTAATGACATCTTCAGTTATTTTCATGTAACTTTGGAAAACTCGAAAAAGCGATAGAAGACATTAGATAACTGTTTTCATTAACTGGATGAGTAGTACTCCTGGTGATAAGATGATCTTCGTGTGTACCTGTCTACCTGTACTTGGAAAATTACAACACAACATAAGCAGGATATAAGTGGCACAACTATTATGGGATATTGGACAACCTGTTCACTGTAATTAACAAAATACCTGAATAATAAAAGTTTCATATTTCTATACCATTGAAACTTTTTTATAGGTTATATGTACAGTTTTTATGTATACTGCTTTTTCAAAATGTTTGCACGTACACTGAGGATGTAGTCATGAATACACCAGGACAACAAATTGGATATCCAGCAGGAACAAGTTAGACAAACAGTACTTTCAAAGAACCAGCAGGTGGTGACTCCACTCCATGAACCAGTGCTGAGGTGCAGGCCATCAGTAAAGTAGTATTCTTTTGTAATCTATTCCTTTCGACACCCAACCATAAAGTCATCTCTGGTTCTCTCTTCACCTCTCAGACAAGGATAACATTTGCCACAGTCACCCACCTATGAGTATAGGTGGGTAAATATAAGATGATCAAAATTCAATGTTAATGCTTGTTTGCATAACATGAGAAAATTAATGAAAAGTATTCAAAGTGATCTAGAAGAAAGAAAACAATGACAGAATTGTTTACTGATTTAAAGTTGCAGATTTTTCTCTCTTAACTTGTTTTGGTGAGCAAAGTCATACCAAAACAGATACAAAGCAGGTTGTGTCTGTCAGAAATCTTTATTATTATTAAATGATGTGACTTCTTGTCTTGCCTCTGTCTCTACTCAAAAGGAATACCCAGGACAACGACTTTGTCTAAATGAAAATATTTATTGAGCAAACATTTACTAGCACAGGATAAATTAACTGACTTCAAAAAATGGTCAGGATGGAACAAACAAAATTTTATTGACATTAATAAAATTTATGAATTGTACTACTTGCACGTTTTCCATCTCTCTCTCTGTCTCAACTCAACCAGTCAAGGCAGATGGCTGCCCATCTTTGAGCCTGGTTCTGTCCGAGGTTTCTGCCTGTTAAAAGGAAGTTTTTCCTCACTGTCGCCAAGTGTTTGCTCATGATGGGAACTGTTGGGTCTCTGTAAGTAATATCATAAAGAGTATGGTCTAGACCTGCTCTGTGTGGAAAGTGCCTTGAGATGACTTGTGTTGTGATTTGGCATTGAATAAATAAATAAAATTGAACTGAATTGAATTAAAGTAAAAAGACACTAATATAATTAAATAAAACATTTGAGCAATGCTTAAAGAGAGGATAAGATATGCTATACGACTCACAAAGATAAGTAAGGCTTTCAGATAATATTTCAATATCACCCCAGTCATGAGCAGTGAGACAGGCTGGTGTGCTTTGACCTGTGTTGGCTGTTGCTGGAGATGTTTTTTGGTTGGCACCACAGCAGTGGATGTTGCAGCCTTCCTAATGCTAGCCTCTGGCCGTTTCTCTCAGAGATGGCATGTAGTTGCCTGGCAACAGTTCTGTCAATGTCTCTCACAGTTTGGCACAGGTCAGTCTGCCAGCAAGCTTTCTTCGATGGACAACAGCTTAATGGCTTAAAGTCCGTGTAGGCAATTGCGGACGACCTTACATTTGCATGGGTTTCGTGGTTTGATAACTCAATACTTAACTTTTGCTAGATGACTTTGCAAAGACTTGTCGTTGCCTGGACAATAATTTCTGGACAAAAAGAGAACAAAGCTATGGTAATAAAGAGAAATGTAAGGCACTTAGGTTCTGTTGGCTCACTTTGAAATCCTTGGATCCATAAACAATGAAGTGTTCCCACTAAAAGCTTTCCAATGATTCGCTGGCAAAGTTGAGGTTGGCTGGCTACACATCAGGCACACTCCCATTGTGGCATGTGATCCATCTGGAAGAATAATGTTTATTATCAATCAGTACTATAATGTATGATCCATTAAAAGACAGCATATCCACATTAGACAATGAAGCTGTCAGATTTTTTTTAGAACAATGATACCAACTGAATCCTAGTTTGAAGCATTGCATCCCAACTCTGTACACGTCTACGATGTAACCACCTGGGGGGTGTTTCATTAATGTATGGAAATGTATCCTACACTTATGAGAAACTTCTTCTACCGCTGTCCATCATGCATCTTGAGTCTAGCATGTCTATGCAGGGGCATTAGCCATAAGGTGAGCCGGGTTCAAAACCAATGTTTAATCTATAAGAAAAAAATCACAGGTAGCGTTCATGCTACAGGAAACAATCCCAATCATATGAATCAATTGATAGTGGATTGAGGTTTGTTGAGAGGCCCTGTCTACTGGGACTGTCTGAGACTCAAATAAAAAGTCATAGAGCACTCAAGTATCAGTAGAAATCAATATAGATGAGTGATGGCCAGTAACCTGATTTAGGTTCTGGGGTGTTCCAGTAGCTCATCTGATAGAGCTTGTACCATGTGTCAAGGCAGAGCACTTACAACAGAAGCACAGCTTGAGACCAATGGTAAACATTACCTGCAAACCTAGATGATGACAGGGTTTTGTGAAAAGCAGAGGCCATCAAGCGTCCCCCATTTTGCCACTAGCCTAATATCAATCAACAGCAGAGGTCAAGAGTGTGTTCTTAGAATGTTTCTGTCACTATTCTCATTGCACAAATAAGAAATGCTGTTTGGCAGAAGAGTCATTTCTAGTTCATGAAAAACTAAATCCTCCACAGTCCTTGTTGCCCATGCGCTCCCCAGGGTTTGCTGCCTGGTTTCCCTTTGTCATCATCCTTTATGTACTACGTCTTGGCCAGATCCTCCATTGCTGCAGCCTTTGATTCCACCTGTACGCTGATGACACCCAGCTCTACCTTTCCACAAAGATACTCTCTGCTACCACCTGCTCCATCCTTCCTACCTGCTTGACCTGTCTCCTAGCCAAATTCCACATCTAGTGAGATTCTAATTACAAGTTAGAGAAAGAAAGAAAAGAAAGAGAGAAAGAACGAGAGAGATAACAAAGTGACATCCATCTAAGTGCTGACTATCTGTAACCCCTGCTCGTCTTTGGCCGTGTAACGTCTCAGTTTTACAGCACCCATATGGTACAAGTACTTTTCCTGCTTTGTAAGCCATAAGCAGCTTAATTACCTGCAATTAAGATCCAACTTGTTAGATGAGGAGGAGGAGGAAGGGAAAGCTGAGCAGAAAGGAAATGAGAAGAGTGGAGAAAAAGACTCTCCAGCTGCTGATGTTTCTGCATTTACACTCTTACAGCTTGGATATGAATTGTTTTTTAATAAGTATTTAATTCATAAATCTATTAGTTACATCTTTTGACAGAGGTTGCTTTGTTATTAGAACCTCTATATTTCTGTATTTTGCCATTCTGCACATATTACATACAGGACTCTGTTCAGGTTTGCACTGCAAAGCTGTGTGTTTGCATATCTGTAAACATGGGACAGAGTGTGTTAAGTGAAGAGGTGAGAGAGAGAAAGTGTTAGTGTGTGTTCGTGCATGCGATCACAGCACTGTCGCCCGAGTCCGCACTGTGGTGACAGTGATGTATGGGTAATTTAAAAAGTCATTCTTTTCCAAAGAGCGGTCTGCAGTCAGGTCAGCCAACCGCAGCCCATTCCCCTACAGCACTGAGAAAACTCATCAGCATCTACCCCAGCTCTCTCTCTCTCTCTCTCTCTCTCTCTCTCTCTCTCACACACACACACACACACGAACAAAGAGGTAACGTAGCATTACAACGTGTAAAAAAAACACAAATTCTGACATTTCTCATACAAACCACTTTTGATGAACTTCATTTTGTTGTCAGATTTTTTTAATTATTCATTCATGTGTGTTTACCAGCACACCGTTGGTAGACAGACCAATGTGGTGACACTGTCACTGTCATGTGACCTCAGTGCCTCCAACATGGACAGCCAGTGCCAGAGGTCAGTAGCGTTGTCCTGGAAACCACTTTGCTCATTTGCTCTGCACTTCAGCCACTGGCACTGCAGCCTGTTACTGAGGAAGATGAGTGTGTGTGTGTGTGTGTGTGCATGGAAATGGTGCCATGTCATTGTAAGGGGCAGGCTACAAGTCTAGACAGACAGACCAGACTGTCTCAAACAAGGCTATTCAAAGTGTTTTAAATCAGACATAACACGGCATTCAGAAGAAACACAAGACATATATTAATAAGATTGAGTACAATTAAATAGGTAATTAAAACAAGTTAAAATTGACAGATTAAAAGGAAAATAAAAAAGTCTCTGTGCAGTGCAAGATAAGAGTGAGTGCTCTTAATTTTATTTTATCAAAACACATTGGCAAGAAATTTAAAAGAATTGGAGCAGACCCCCCCCCCCCCCCCCCCAGTCGATTTTCTTTTCTTTTGTCCTTCTTTGTTTCCTTGTGTGTCCTACCAGTGGCAGTGGAGTGGATGATCAGACAGCAGGGCTTCCCTCCTGTTGAGTCTGTGATGAATGAGGGCTGTGTGGGATCACTCTGTGAAGGCACACACACACTCTCCCTCACTACTTCTCCTCTCTCCTAGTTCTTCTTCTCCATCCTGTCTCCTTTCTCTTTCTGCCTTTACCCTTTATTCTCATTTATTCAAGCCTCTTTTCTACTCTTTCTTTGTTGCATTTCTCCTTGATTGCGTTCACTCCTCCACCCATTCCTTCCTTCCTCTCCTCGTCTCCCGCCTAGTCCAGAGGAGTGATGGGGGGTTATTCTAGGGGTCGATGATTTGTGCTCTGTGGTGTCAGCATTACTGCAGTGACAAATGGTGACAGTGCCGTTCAGGGGGAATGCAGTATGTTTATGCTCATCCCTCTATGCATCGTATCACCATGTCTGGGAAATAGAGCTGTCACAATGTCCGGCAGGACACACACACACACACACACACACACACACACACACACACACACACACACACACACACACACACACACAATTGTAGGTGCCTGCATTATCCTGTCTTGTGTGCACCTATCAGGTGCAGTCCCATCAAGACAATTAATGCATAAATAATTTAGGTCTTCGGCTTCCTAAAGGAGGCTGCTTAAGGTTAAGGACACTTAAGGTTGACATTTTCAGTCAGACATTGATTGGGACCAACAGGGTGGTCGTTTCATTATAGGCCATATCATGTCATAGTTATATGTTGCTAATGTAGTGCAAACAGCATTGTGATCTGTGATGACATGATTTGATTAACCTGAGGGATATATGAGAATTACTAGAAAGAAATTATTATGACTCAAGTGTCTGTTCATTTTACAAGAAGTCAATACAGTGGGTTAGATGCTGAATGTGAAAGGCATAATCATTAATTACTTTTCCAACTAATGTTGGCCACTGGTTTTGACCAGTTTTCATTCATGGAAAATTCCTTAAATTGTTAAAGATAAAAATATCCACATTAAATACATTTGTTACTGTTTTACAGTTTTGTTCCCTCAGTCTGGGATGGAACTGACATGATGTTCATGCTCACAGATTGTAAATTGGCTCCACTTGGTATTGCTTGAATTTTAATTGGCTTTTCTTCTATTCCATGAAATGCGTTTAAATGCCATATGCTTAGAATACATTTTTAAAAAATTATTATTTTTATAAATACATTACATCCAAATATAATTTACAGTAGAGATAACCTCCAAGAGACCGCCCCAAGTGTCTCATCGGAGTGATTTCAAACTTCACTTCAACAAGGCTGTCAGCCGCTCAGTCTTCGTGTCATGGACCCAATAGCATGCTATTAAATGTGTGAAGGAGCAAAGTGCTACTGGCATTAAGCTTAACGTGTTGTGTATGCGAGCATAATAAGTAGCAGAGCAGTCGGGTGCAGTAGTTTAAACACATGCAACCCACTGGGCAGGTGGAGGGATTGAGGAGGCTGAGTTTTCCTGGACGAGGTGGACAGTGTATTATTGAGAGTCTGTTCCAAACCAGGCTTTTTTATGATACTTGCTTTGTGTATATTTTCTCTCTCTTTTATCCTCCAGTCTTCACATATATTTCCACCTTTTCCGAGTGAGGCAGGGGTTTCCATTGTTTGCCAGAGCCGGGCTCCACAGTGCAAACATTTACATTTACAACTAGAATGTAGATGTGTCTGAGCTGTTCAATTTAATTAAGGACAAAGAAAATTATTAAAAAATTGAGCCCAAGCTGCCTCTAATTTTTCTCAACACAAAGGTCCTGGAATAATGTACAGAAGGACATGATGCTGTCAGAACTATTACTGGGGGGAAGTTCAAGTCCATTTTAAAGGCCCCATACACTGACACTAAATAAGTGGACAGGCTTTGAGCAGGACAGGGAGATTGATGGCAGACATCTGGTGAGATTAGCTTGGCCCAAATGGACACAAAAATTTGGACAACCAAAATTTTCACAGACTTAAATGTTCATTTTATATTGGAAGAGCAATCACACTTCACTTCTGCCTGATATTGGCTGTCTGTCTGCCATGTAACCATACTGCCATCCAATGTTCATGACGAGTCATCCCTCCTCATTATACTGTCAGAAAAACCATGTCAAAACCACCTTTAAGTGACAGTCGTGTTAGCTTCATGTAATAGGAATTTTGCATGAGAACTTTAGATTAAACAGTTGAATGTTTTATAAAAGAATTGTCCTGTCTTTTGCTTGAAACAACAAGAGGAAAAGGAAGAGCCCTGATTGGCCACAGCTCCTATTCCTCTGAGAGTAAAAACAGGTTGGTATGGTTTGAGTATTTTTGTGGTTCCTTGTAGTTTATTTGCTGTGTTTTCTTAGTTTTATCTCCAGTGTTTTCAGTTTGAGATTGTTTCTTTGTGTTTTTGATCAGGCTTGCTTCAGTGGCCGGGGGCGTGGTCTTGGGTGCTGGGGGCGTGGTCTTGGGTGCTGGGGCCATCTCTCTCACACCTGCATCCAATTACACCTCATCACCTCTGCTTAAATACTCCTCTCATTCTCCTCTCAGGCTGCCAGGTCGTTCAATGTAGAGGTGTGCGATACTGCAAGATTAGATCCGATACCAAGTAAATGCAGGGCCAGTATCGCCGATCCCGATACTTTTAATATTTAAGGTTGATGTATCGTCATGTATCGAGCGACACCTCCCTATCTGCTCAGGAAACTGAGGTCTTTTGGAGTTACATGCTGGGGCAGCTGCATTTCAGCTGCGGACAGGAACAGACTGGACAAACTGAGCAAGAAGGCCAGCTCTGCGCTGGGTTGCCCCCTGGACCCAGTGGAGGTGGTGGGAGAGAGGAGGATGATGGCCAAGCTGTCATCCATGTTGGAGAATGACTCCCACCCCCTGCAGGACACTTTAACAGCCCTGCAGAGCTCCTTCAGCGACAGACTGCTTCACCCAAAGTGTGTGAAGGAGCGATATCGCAGGTCTTTCCTTCCTGCAGCTGTTAGACTGTACAGCCAGCAATGCTCCCAATAGACCATGGACCATATACTGCTTTTCAGTACATTTGTGCAATACTGTTCTTTATGTAACTCCACCCACTGTGCAATACTTAACCAAGTCAGTGTGCAATATTCTATATGTAGTATTTAATATTTAATATTCCATATCTAAGCTGTCATTTCTTATCTCAGTTTAGGCCCATTGTGTATATTTACTATTCATATATTTTTATACTGGTTGTACATTTTATACTTCATATTTTACATTTCATATTGTGACGGCCCTCCCACTAGGGCCTGTTGTATTGTATTTGTCTTTTTCCCCTGGTTGTGTTGGGTTTTTCCTCTGTGTTGCAGGTTGCTGGTGGGCGGGGTTTTGACGCACCTTCGAGTACCTGGCCAGTCTCCCAGGTGGATTTAAGCCGTGGCTGTTCACCCGCTCTCTCTCTCTCGCTCATTCCCTCCAGGCGCTCTGAGCGGCAGCATGGTTTGGTTTAGTTAGCTTCGGCCCTCTTTATTTAGTTTTACATGAGGACATGCTACACATACATACTTCACTCACCCATACAGCAGACACACTGATTCACTGACGCACACACCTCATCTGGTTTGAGTTAATTATGTTTTTGCTTATTCTTCAAATAAATATCTGTTAAAAGTTGCGTTGATTGTGTGCTCCCCTTTATTTTTGTTGCAATCTATGAGCCGGGTCGTGACAAATTGGGGGCTCGTCCAGCCGTTATATGTTGTGATTCATTCATTCCGTTAGTATGGTGTGTTATGGGAATTTTGTGAATGAAGTCACGTCATGTTTTACTACGGATCGCCGTGTGCTTGCTGATACACGGAAGCGTTTTGATGTGTAGTTTCTGAGTAAAAGGTGGTGCATATGATCAGCTGTTTAAACTTAAGTAGAGTGGTGTTCTCTGTGTTGTTGCCCAGCGTCGGTGAGTATATAGTCATTGGATTTGGTTGGAAATTATGAGTTTGATGATTTGTTTTGTTTTGTTTTTCCAGCTTTCGTCCATGAGGGTCCACGAGGCTGTGCAGAGTCGCCAGATAGTCGCTGTACCTCTGTCCCTGCTAGGCAGTAGGGCGGACTCCCTTTGGAGGTCGTCAGGGGGGCTGGGTAGTGTGGTGGGAAAGTGGTCGGAGCTGTTGTCTTGGGAGCATGGTTGCTTTCCGGGCTGACGGGCTATCGTCATTACAGATACATAATTCTGATTATTGCAGGCAATGCTGTGCATAAAAACCCACCATAAGTACCACCTGAAGACTAGGGGGGAGTTTAGTAAGAGCGTGATTAGGCAGTTAGGGGGGCGGAGCGGCAGTGAGACGGATTGACCGTGTGTTGCCAGTGTGTGTGTGTGGGCTCTAGCTGGGACTTAATTCCGATTACACCGGTTAACAGGTTGGTAGGTAGCCGTAAGTCTGAGAGAGTTCAGCGTTGATTATCTTTTTTTTTGGTTAGTGCATCTTTTAAAATGTCGGAGGTTACCGACGTTGTTTCTGCTTCCACGGAGGAGTTTTTGGATAAGTGCACCAAAGAACAATTACTAAGAATTGCTGATCATTATAAAATCGAAATTTCAGACAAACGATTAAAGGACACAGTCAAAAGTATTTTGAGGGCTAATGTAAGTGATATGGGAGTGTTAACCATAAGTGCAGAGCAGCCGCCGCCTGCTGTTTCCACAGGTGTGTTTTCTCCTGTCATGGCCACTGCAAACTTAACTTTTGAACAGCAGAAAGAATTGTTCATGTTACAGCTGGAGCATGATAAAATGAGGCAGGCAGCAGAGATTGAAAGGCAGTTGGCGGTGGAAAGGTTACATTTTCAGACCGAGCAGACGAAGCTGTCTTTTGAACAGTCTAGGCTGGATTTAATAAAGAGTGGGAAGCTGGGGTTCTAACCCCTGAACCAGGTCTTACTCTGTCTGCCTAGCATACACAACCTAAACTTACCTAAACTAAACCTGCCATTAATAGATATAACTATTTAAGTAAACAAGTCAAATCATTTGGAAAAATATGTTAAGTACACTAAACAATTACAATTACAAGCTTTATTTTTTAGCACAATTCATTCAAATAATTTCATTGCTTTCACTTTAATACTTCATTTAAAAGTCAAACTATCTGATTACCTGACCTGAAACTTGCAACCTGCATCCTGCGCTTTGCATCATCACCTCCCCCCATCTCAGCAACCTGGTACCAAGGGAAGCATATTTAAGAGAGGAAAGAGAGAGACACAAAGGAAGCAAGCATGCATGATAATACAAGAACAAACTTTACATGGCTATTAACAAGGAACTCTAGACAATGCATCTGCAACCACATCGCAATCTTCCATACGTGGAAGAGGGAAAGAGTCAGGTTTAGTTACTGCATTTACTTTGCAGTCACTACAGAACCTTGGGGTATTGTGAGATTTTAGGACCAATAAACAAGGTGAAGCCCAGCTGGAGGAAGACGACTCAGCTATGCCGTTATCTAACATATACTCTACCTCTTTGTCCAAATACTTATGCTTCTCAGGGTTGACATGATAAAATCTCTGCCTGATTGGCTGAGCATCTCCGACATCGATATCATGTTCAATCAAATGTGTCTGTGTGGGCGTGTCACCAAACAAACATGGGAAAGATCTAATCAACGCAGTCAGATCAGCCTGTTCAGACTCAGACAGATGACCTAACAAAACTTTGAAATATTTTAAGGACTCTGAGTTTTTAAGGTGGCCTTGCAACATGGCTGGATCAAGAGAAGGAAAACCATCCTCTACCTCAGACTGCACTGATGCTGGCCTGCTGCCGCCCGCCCGACTGGCCCCTGCTGTGCTGGAGTCTCAAGACGAAATAATGAGAGCAATAGGCGGCATAAATGATCGCCCAGATCAGCTGATAGGCGTCCTCACAAAGATCAGTGAATCAATAAATGCATTGGTGAATAAGTGAATTCTGCGTCCTTGCCTCTTTTACATGATTGAAATCAAATGTTGCCGGGCTCGGGTGGCCTCCTGGGTGGGATACAAGTTAATGGGTCCAGCTTCTGGTTCGTGAGTCCTGTTGCACATTAGTGCAGAAGTGCGCTGGGGAAAATGTGAGGCTGATTAAGACATTTCAGACTTTACACACGGGGTTATTAACATGAGTACTTTACACACAGAGACAATCTGGGGCTTGCTGGAAAGATCTTAAGTTGTAGTTTAACCAGCAAAACGCATTGTCTAGAGTTCCTTGTCATCGTGTGCCAGCAAATCTTCTGTCTCTGTAGACACGCTCTCTTCTTACTGCACCATTTGCAATGTCTTCCAGTGCTAACGCAGCCATAACGGTATTTTTTGCCCCACTTTACGCATGCTTTGAATCCACTCATGTAATTGCAGACACCTGCGTATGCTAATTTTTCATCAGTAGTAATTGTTAACGTGTCTCTGATATACACATCACTCAGTCCGATGATTAATTGTTTTCACAATGCGGCTCTTTCATCCTTACACTGCGGCTCTGAGTGGCTTGGGAAAATAAATTACTAAAAAAAAAAAACAACTAAGTATTTAATTGAAGTGTATTTTCTTTGTGTTAGTTCTTTAATATTTTAGTTCTAGATTGGAAGATTATTGTGATCTTGACATATTAGAATAAATATATTTTATTGTTTTTCGTCGCTCAAAATAAACGTCATACTCGCGAAAGCCGGTATAACCTTCCAAGACCGGACAAACTCGTGTTTGAAACATGGAATGCCATCCCCGACACCTACATGAACATGAAGACATATGCCTCACACGCCTCACAGATGACAGCTTACAGTCCTGCGTAAAGATGAGAGTGACGTACAGCCCCGATTTGCAGACGCTGTGCGCAGAGGTTCAGGAGCAGAAGTCCCATTAACCAGGTTAAATAAATATTTATGCAGATATTTTGCAAATATTTATTTTTCATTGTTTAGTGACATAGTGCTTTCTTCCCCAATTTATTGTTTAAATTCAGGTCAAGGCTCCGCTACATGCTCTGAAAGCCCAAAGGCGATATAAGGATGACGGCTCACTGCATTTTTTTGCTTTTGTTTGCTACATGGATAATTTAAGTTCAGCTTTTTAATTTATTTGAAAGAGACATTCAGACATTGTATTATTTTTTCAAGAATTCAAAATGTTCAAAATGTGTTCATTACATAGATAAAATTTAATTTTCTCTGTAGCACTTCGTGGATTTCATAAGCAACACACTTTAGTTGTTTATACAAAGTGAAAAGGTAAGAAAAAGCAATATATACAGTGTTATCTTCATTTTAGATAAGATGATAGCCCATCTTCAAAAGGGTAGTCAAAGCACTAATAAGTGTACAGCTGGGGTGAACCCCGAAGCATGAAAGGGAAGTTGTTGTTTTTTTTAAATATTTTTCTTTCTATTTAATAAATGCGTTCATAAATAAATTCATTTTAGATGTCACAAAGTATTTGCGGCTCCTAGTGTTTTCTTTTCCGTGGAAACCGGATCAAATAGCTCTTTCGGTGTTAAAGGTTGCCGACCCCTGGTCTAGAGCACTGTTGAAGCATGCACATAGATGGACATGACTGTGATGTGCACATTAGAAATGTCAGGCATATGTAAGAATAATTTAATATATAATGATGATACTATAATAATATACTACATAATATAATGGTGTATTTTGTGCAAATTGCTCTTGGCCATATTTTAGTATGCATCAGTGTGACAGAGCTTCTCTCTTCCCTTGTGTGAGGGTGTGTGTGCACGTGTGCATATGTGTGCATGGGTCTGTGCAGGTGGTTCCTGAGTGGCACCACCAAACCTGATAATGTATTTGACCAGAGAGACAGATAGGCAATCAGACTCCATCCAGACAGCACAAAGCCAGCGGCATCTCCTTGATTCATCAGTTAAAGGCGGTTAGACAGCGCCAGGACTGCCTCACACACACACACCAGGATGAGCTGTACTTCAACTTGAACACAGACACACAGAGAGTCTTGAGATGCTGGGATTTTAGCTCAGATATTCTTGACTTGACCGTTACACTCTGGATGAAGATAGCTTATGATGCTGAATATTGAATAAATGTGGAAGGCTCGGAATAATTTCCAGAAAAGAAATGTAGCGATTGACAATCAGAAAGGATCAGTAGTTAATGGAGGTTGTGTTAGTTCTTCGTGAACAGTGGACATACATAGAAACCACATGATCAAATTCCTTATTAATAAAATGGCGTTCAGTTACTAATAATGAACATACCGATGGATAAATGAATAAACGCAGTGATAAAGGAGTCAGTGAACGCAGCAGCAAAGCAGTTAATGAAGATAAGATAAACCTTTATTCGTCCCTCGGTGGGGAAATTTGCAAAATTATGAATGAGGAGGACTGTATAAAGAAGTGAAAGGATTGGATTCATTTGTGGGAACAAGGCAGAGAGAGTGTTGGGAAGCACAAGTGACCCAGCTGAAACAATCAAAGACTGTTTCTGTGTTGATAGGAGACCTTTGACTACTGATTATTGAAAGACCTGAAACATAATTAAAAGATTTGGGAAGAAAAAAGTTTAATTACATCTACCAGTAACTATCAGGGAGCGTTGGTAATTTCAATGGCATGTAGTGAGCCATGCTTTCCACTTCCAAACACTAGATAACACATATAAAATAACGATGTTTGTCTCTGTGTTGCCTTTGTAATGTCATGTCCAAGAAAAAGTGCTAAGTTACTTTTTTCATTCTTGTCTTGTCTCCATGTTGTCTCGTCACTCCAGTCTACTCCCGGGTCTTGTCATGTAATGACAAACATCTGACTATCTGAAGAACCTAGACCGTAAACCAGTTCAGTTCATGAGAAGCTCCTTGTTCGGGGTTGCAGACAGTGACCGACCTCCTCCAGCAGCTGCAAGTGTTTCAAGTGCTCCCAGCGTGATTCCTCGTGTTCTCCAAGTTTCCCAGACCTTGCTAGTTTTTGGAACTTTTGCCTGCTCCTATTTGGATTTATGTGCCTGTTTGAATACGCCTTTTCTGTTTTTGACTCTTGCCTGCCTGAGCCACCAGTAAGTTTTCGGATTTTGATCAAAACGTATATATTGAACTGCATTAGTCCAGCCTTTTTAGTCGCCATTTTGGTTCCTATTGTTTTACTTGCTTCCAGGCTTGGACACACTGCAACACAATCAAACAAGTGGCACTGTTTTATGACTCTGTTGATTAGGAAAACAATCAGCTGAAAATGACAGAGTGGTTAAACTCATGATTAACAATAGCAGCCCTGTAATATTACAAGGGGTGATTCTTTATCGATTTGATCTATTGGGCTTTAATGTCTTTCTATGTGACATTCTACTGATTGGATGTCAGGAAACAAATGTTCTCGAAAGAGGTTATTATTGTTATGAAAGTTAACATTGTAAAGGAGCCACTATCTATTTCAGAATCTTTTTTTTTTCATCAACAAAGGAAAATGTCGTAGGTTACCAACTGTTAACTGTGTGAATTTCCCCACTGTGGGACGAATAAAGGCTTATCTTATCTTATCTTATCTTATCTTAACACCTTCTGTGGTGAGCATTATTTGACAGATGTGAGACCAATGCAGACGTGCATTTACCTATGATTCACAGGAGTGTCTTCAGGGGACACTGGTTATTTCAAACAGCAAATATACAAACTTTTATCAGCTGACTAAACTGGAAAAAAGGTGTCATAATAGTGCAGTGAAACTCAAAAATGCCACAGATAGTGTGCTTTAAGAAGTGAGTGAGTGAATGACAGAGGAAATAGCTCTAATCATGCTTGAAAAGACAAGGATATATAGTAGGGAACTCCTTTCAGCCTGAATTCTCATCCTGTCCCTGGCTCTTCCCTCAGACATGCTTCTTCTGTCCCTATGACTTACAGATGAGAGACGAGATGATTTTCAAGGTAGTGCAGGGAGAAGTGAGACCTGAAGCTCAGTCCTCTGTCTAGCTTTTTCATATCAGAGGAAAATGAAGCTATCGATTTTCTGTCCCTTTCTTTCTCTGCTGGGAATATTAAAGCAGACATTGAGGTTTCACATGTACCCGTCAGTATCGCCAGCCCCCCCTCCTCCTCCTCCCACCTACCCGATCCCCTTCTGCAGACTCACCATGTCACCCTCCCCCCATTCTTAACCCGGTGCCTCTCCTTCCCACCAACCACTACTTAAACCTATCCAGGTCGTCCATGCCCACGATTGCAGGGTCTTCTTTTATTTAATATTCTCCTGTCCTCCTACATCACCCCACTATCTTTGCATTTTCCACAACGGGATCCTTCCAGAAAACCTCCTCCTTCTGAGGCATTGAAAGCAGAGGGCAGGCTTTGATACAGGGATGGAGAGTAGAGAGGTATCGAGATGAGAATTTGAGGGAGGCTCTCCACTCATTCATGGCCCCAGGCAGAGGTCTGTCAAGTGTGGCGCTTCAAAGTGCTGTTTCAGCTTCCACTCCCAGCATTTGACTTCACATCCGCTCTGATCTGAAGCAATAGGAAGGGTGTGTGTGTGTGTGTGTGTGTGTGTGTGAGAGAGAGAGAGAGAATTTTGAGGCTCATTAAGAATTGTAAGGTTCATTCACATTCACACTCATTTCTACCTTCTACAGCTGTGGGAGTTTGCAAATAGATGTGATGAGATGTGTAGTAAGAAAATACACAACACGCTCTCCTTTGAATGACATTTGTATGCGCCTGTTTTACAAGAACAATGTATGTTCTTTAGCAACATTTAATCCCAGTGCAGGAAGTAGATTTAAGATTCAGTCTGATATTTCATATGTTTTTATCTTATCAACAGATCCAGGAAAAAGACCCCACACCCATAACAGCTGAGTCTACTGACAACACCACTGTATGACATCAGTGTATCATACACAGCTTGTGGCAGGAACAAACTAAGCCAAACCAGAGAACTGAAACTGTGGGCGTGACTGAAGACAACGTAGATGGATACTTGTTTATACCACTTCAGTCCACCTAATACATAGGTTAGTTACAACCTCAGCGCTGGACTTCAACCTGCAATGACAGATTTTCTTTGGCTGCCTGAGAGAAGTTGGAACAGGTTATGTGATGGATCTGTCGTCAGTTTCTCTCCTGCCCATTTCCATACTACAGTCCTGACTGTCTGTTGTAGTCTGTTCCTGTCCTGTGTGATGGCCAATCCACACCAGACAGTGATGGATGAGCAGAGAACAGACTGGCTGATTGCAGTGTATACCTGGATCAGCCGCTCAAACTTTCTGAGCTGAGCATATATGATGTGCAGGACCATGCTGATGACAGTAAAACACATATATACACAGCTGTGTTTTTACATACCTGTAGGGATGAAACTCCCAGGAAGAATGTGTGGAATATAAAAGAAAGTGTTTCCTTTCTGCTGGAATCTTTTTTTACATGATGGCTTCTGCTTACACACAAGCATTGCTGTTGTCCAGCTTGGTGCACTAAATGTTGGCTTCAGCTATAGAGGATTGTTACTTGAACCTCCCATGTGGTGTGCATGTGATCCGACCTTGATCCCACTGAACCACCTATTGAACTGAGGTCTCACTTGGACAGCATCACCATGTCCAGGACACAGCATCCTCTTCCTCTATTTACTGTCTCGCCCCTGTGGACACATTTAACCAACCAGTGGAGTGAGTGTATTAACATGCATTTTGGTTCACTTGGATTTTTGTCAACGTGGAAACAAATGAATCAAGGGAAAACCAGTCACATCATGTGATTCGGACCAGAGAGCCAACTATAGGTGTGAAAATGCCCTAAGACAGTGGTTCTCAAACTGTGGTATGCGTACCACCACTGGATCAGTGGCTGGGCTTTTATGCTAGTTTTAACACCATAGGCCTCCATTATATTACTGCTAACCTTCCTCCCCCTGGAACTCCATCACTGTTTTGAAGACTCCAAAATTTCACTGCACCTTCCATTGGTATGAGGGTAAGTAGATGATGGGTACATTTTCATTTTTGGGTGGACTATCCCTTTAAGGGAGATGGGCTTCAATGACCACAGGTAAAAATAATTTAACTTAGACTAACATACTACTAAACTGGGGCTGCAGTACTGTTTTACTCCAGCAGAGGTCTTTCTATTTGGGCTTTCTTCTCTGCTCTCCAGAGTCTGTCTCCACTTCTTCTTCTCCTCTCTTGGCTCCTCTCCTGGGTCTGTGGCTGTCTGTCTCCATGTTTTTTCTCCAGTTGCTCACAAAGGTTCCTGACCAGCTCAGATTCTATGGCCATCAGTGACAATGCACTGAGATGCTCTTGCTTCTGTGTTGCTCTGAGTTCATTTTTAATTATTTGCATCTGTGAAAATGATCTTTCTCCTTTACAGTTTGTTACTGGCAGAGTCAAGAAAATATGGAGGGCTACAAACATGTTGGGAAAAGTTGATTGTTTCAAGAGCAATTGCAACGTTTTTTAGGAGACTTGTCCTTTTTGCACCAAGCTTTTGAACTGGATAATTTAACCTGCCAAGTTCTTATCCAGATCAGACGGGCTGAGAGTACAGAGGTGGAATCCTCACATTCCATGTTCAGTAGAACTCCAAAGTGGTCAGTGATGTTCCCGTATGCAGCCAATCTGTGGTCTAAACAGCTGTCTAACTTATCTATAGTGACATAGAATGTTCCCACCTTGAATCGCTCTCGACCTTTCAGTGTTACCTCATACTCTGTAGATTCATCAAGACACATTTTGCCTTTCTTGGCCCGCTGCAGTTCGTCTCTGTATGACTGGCAGACATCAGGAACGCTCTTGGCAGATGATTCAAATTGGTCAAACTTGTCTCGAAGTGCAAAGAGCTATGATCTTAGTGACTCGAGGAGACTAACTGCAGATCCATGTCAGGCTTTTGTAATGATTCACTTGTCATATTGAATCTTCTCAAGATACAGTCCCAGAACTGTGCCATGAAGGACATATGAAGAGTCCTGATTTTGAATAGAGCTGCTGCCTCATGGCGTGTATCAGCCTTTACTCCTGGATCAGTTCATATGTTCTTCAGTATATTTCTCATTTGTGCAAACTTCTCACCCATTACTTTTGATGTAACTCCATTGTGTAGATGACAGTGTTTTCAATGTTGTTTCTACCCTAATCTCTGCATTATTGAAAAATTTGTCCCATCTATGAGTAGAACAAGGTTGAAGAAATTTCTTGCATCTTGTTAGCTGACTTCTATACTGCTACTGTATTGAGTGAATGTGCAGCACAGGGTATATAGTGGATTAATGGATTCTGAAATATAGAAATATATATAGAGATATAGACTTTTTATTGGTGTTTTTATACCACGACGGAGAACGAGAGCACGTCAGCTGAGGCGGAAGCCACGCCTCCTTTAACTGAACCACAAAGTGTGCGTCAACAGGTTCTTTAAAGTGAGCCTGTAGCCTGTTATAACTCCCTGACATATTATTAGCATTGTCATAGGCCTGATCTCGGTAGTTTGCTATATCTAAGCTTAAACTGTCAAGCATAGCCGTTACAGTATGAGTGAGACTTTCCCCTGTCTGACTCTCAACTTATCTTACTTATCTGAGCTAATTATGCCATATACATTGGCATGGCCTCTTGGCTCTCAGTGTTGGGGTCCTGGTCATTCCACTCCCCCTTACCTCTGGAATGGCCTTCCACTACATGTACGCTTGTTCAGTTGAAATGTTTAAATCAAGGCTGAAAACCTACATTGCTTGCATAATCCTTAGAACTCTGTCTGGTCCATCACCATGTCTTTAACATATTGGGGTTGTTTTCATGTAAATTTGCTTATTTTTTTGAACATGGCTTTTGCAGCAGAACTTACTATTTTTATATCAAACCTTCAAATCAACAAGGTGTCAGCTGTTTTTGTCCTGCAGAGAACAGGAGGTGTGGCAGTGGCTTATCCATCATCCACCACATTAAAATACAAAAACTTTAAAACGATAAATGAAGTCAACTCTAGAAAAAGTTAAAAACTGGACATAATACAGAACATAACTCAAGCTATCCAAATAATACAAATGATGACATAACCAGGCAGGATGGAATGTTTTCTAACTCTACTAAATGATTGGACATTACACACTGCTTCTATCAATACTAATGAGATATTGTGAATTAATTGAATTCTTACGTTAAATGGAGGCAGACTAACTACCAGCAGTGAGTACACAGCAGATGGCAGTGTGGTTGCATGGCTCAAAGAGACTAGCAGTGGTCATTTAAGATTGAATTTGTTTTATTTTTAAAAAATGAAATCTGATGCATGAACATGGTTCCATGGAGGTACAATGTTTGATTTATCTTAATTCCAACATGAATGAAATCCAAAGGCAAACTGAGGACACTTTATCGCTGATGTTTTTTAATATGGTTGTTTTATTTGAACTTTTCATGTTGCATGCGCCTCAGTTAATTCAGTCACATAAACAAATCTTAAAATCTGCTAATATAATATCAAGTAGTCAACACACTGTAAAAATGAATCATACTGTTGTGAGCTTATGGTTCTCAACTGAAGAACAGCAACTAAAGATTGATTTGCCAAAGCAAACGTGCATTAATTAACATCAGAATTTTTTTTTTTTTTTAAAAAAGGGGAAAAAACTCCCAAAAAACACTGCATAACAAATAACCAAAAACAAATCAGTTCTCTATAGTAACAGACAACAAGCAGAACTCATGGCACAAAGCTGTGAAGCTGTGGGACTAATAAAGGACGATATTATCTTATCTGAAAGCTTATATTATTTAAGCTCTGCTGAAGTTAAAGTTGAAATGTTAATTGATTAAATATTAAGGTTCTATGTAAGCTTTCATTTTGTAAATGGCAAGACAACAAAAACAGAAAACAATTGTGAAAATATATCTTGTTATATGAGGCCATTATTGTAGCAAAACAGTTTACCAATGTGAATGGAGAACTGTGTAAATGTATGTCAGTCCATGTTAATCAGAGTAAAAGAAATTCTGAATGCGTACTGAGATTTGCCAGTGTGTACAGGAATCTGCATATGTCTTTCTGTGTTTAATCAGATCTGTAAAAACAACAAAAAAACAAAACAAATCTGGATTCAGTTTTGCAAGAGTACTGAAAAAACAGTAGGCAAATCTGTTCATGTGTACAGAGATATTAATAGCTGAAGAGTCTGAAAAGTATTTTGGAAATACAGACAAGTCATCAGTTAGGACTCAGACGGGCCTCTCCATTGGCTGTATTGATTTCTGTTACACTGAAGCCGTACAGAGATCTTAGAATGCCTGCTGTGATTCGCAAAAGAGTGTTGAGATTTGTCTGTTTGCCTCAGCAGCTACACAGCCCACATACCAGCAGCTGGCAGTAGCACCGGTTCAGTGTGACAGTTCTGGGTCTAATGTGTTGTTTCAATCAGTCATGTGTTAGTGTTCAAGCCTTGTTAAGCAATAGGTTATAATAACAGGAACATGCTATCTGAATTTTGGTTCCACAAAGGTTGCATACAGGTGAGTAATAAATGAATTACAAATATTAGCTACTGTCACATTTCATGACTGAGCTAGCTGCTGTTGTTTTGCAGTTACCTTCATGTGCATTCTTTTTAGTGACTGAGCATCTTTGGCAGACCACAGTGCTGGCCCTCTGTGTGCCCATCATCCATGATGCCATGACGCCTTTTTTTTTTTCTTTTTTTTTTTAACTTGCGTTAGTTAATAATGAGTGGGAACGAAGATAATGTCTGTTAGTGCTGAAAACAAGTATAGTTATTGCTTCACTATTACTTTACATGTAGTGAAAACAGGAGTTCTTTGGTGGTGAATGTTGCAACCTTTAGTTGAAATTTGAGTGTTTTACAGATATTTATCAGGGCTCGGGACATCCAACTTGAACCGGGACAATCCTGGACAAACATAAAAAGAGACATTTGTTACCTGTAAGCTAACGCACTAACTGACTTATTTTGGCATGTATTTAGAGACATAAGAATACTGTGTTTGTCCTTCACATTACCATCAAAATGGATTTCCTTTGATTCAGCATCAAAATGAATCTGGATGCATTTTCTGCATAAGCTACATTCTTCATCATTTAACCTGTGTTATTCATCATGTAATGGTAAGAAGAGAAATAAGTTCCACTAACATGGAAAAAACAAAGGAACATGGTTAGCTAGACTACATTTACTAAAATCTTCAGTATAATTTAATAATTTAAAGATAAAAAAAATGTGAATCTTTTAAATGCCCAAGCTTTTAGTCAACTTAAAAAAACAAACAAAACAACAAAAACAGCGAACACTAGTCCACACCTCTGATCTCTCCCTTGGGACCTAAGCCAGCACATATCTTAGTGCTGACAGGCAGTTCCACAGTCAGTGACATAAAAGCATTTTAAGAGCTGTAATTCATAAACATGGATGGCTGAAAAAGAAAATTATTAACGCAAGGCTGAGTGTCATGGATTGACACAAACTGGTGTAGAATCATTTATCTTGGCTCCATTGGTGTTTTGTAATTCATGGAAAGTGTGACTAACTAGCTCAGAGCACATGCAGATGCAGGGCAGTTTGCAGGGCAGACCCCACCAACATTAAAACACCTCTGATCACCACCACACCTCTGTAATATTTCTGCTGTATATTTCTTTATTATATCTTCTGAAAGATTATTATCATTAGTATCATCCATGAGTGTAACCCACTGACCTGGAGTTCCCCAGAGATATGAACACTGACCACTACTGTTTGATGAGTGACTTTCCCACAGTGGATGCTGATTCAGTCATCACACAGCTTCAGGAATTAAAGTCATCGAGTTCTGTGTTTTTGTTAACATCAGACTTGAAACCAAGTTGAAGTGATTTCCCTGAAAGTGCCCTGGGTGAGTTGGGAACTCAACATTAAATCTGTCCATAGAGTTTGATAATGAGCTCAAACCCAAACTCCTCAGCTTCCTGTGGAGGGTCACATATGTTGTCTGTGAATGAATCAAGATGATCACAGTGGGTTTTCTGTCTTGTCCCCTCTGAACACATGTATGAAGACCTACAGTTGTGGTGTGTGTACATGGAAGCATATCCTGATAATCAGAAACACATACATCACGGACACATGAAACATGCTAGTGACATTTTAAAACAAACGTTCATACAAGAGGTTATTTTTTATGTCGTCTTCTGTCCTACCATAATTTTTAAAAAAAAGTCAGATGTGCACATGGCAAGAGTTAATCAATGATGGAAAGAATAGGAAACGCACTAAGTAGAAATTATGTTCACTTGTCTTTTCTTCTGGTCTGAACCCACTCCATCCCAGAATATCACACTCACACCTCAGTAAAGTCCTGCCGCCTGCCTGACATCCAGCTGGCTCAGCTACACTCCTTCATCAAATGTTAGATGTTTAATTGACCTTGTGTGTTTTTCTAAACACTAGCTAACCTCCAAACTCTGTTTGATATGATATGTTGATTGATTGATTTTTTCCACTGGATGAATAAGGACTAAGCGACAACCTCCGCCGCTGAAAAATCAAGCCAATGCGGAAGTGCAAGAAAGCTGCAGTTCCTCGAATAACCACTAGAGCAGGCCGCAGAAGGGAGTCAATTACATTTGAGCCCCATGTTAAAATGTCCGATTTTATGACAGAAAAAAAAACATATTTACAGCCTGGTTCAAAACATGGCTCTAGTCTCATAAGCTGTTTTTCTACTCCATGACAACTCTGGGGGGGGGCGAATTTTTTTATACGGCGTTCGTTTAAAATATACAGCATACATCATTATGCACAATTCATAGCTGTCAATCTAAGTGGCGCCACTTTGATTGACAGCTATGAACTGACGGTCTAAACGGCGTCACCCCGGCTAATTCTAGTCACTGAGTTTGGGAAAGAGATCGTCGTGGGGTTAGCCGGCTAGCAACGATATTTAGCATTTAACCTAGCTGGTTAGCCGTAGCTAGTTTGATTATTTCGAATAAAGCGGCTTTTTTCAGCCAATAGTGTTCATTCGACCCGCCTCAGCTCCGCCCTCGCTCCACCTCTTTGTCCATATTTGGAGTAACCGGAGGTAGGCTACCAAGATGGCTACGCACTACGATTTGCTTCATTTTTGCTCTTCAGAAACCTATGGGTGACGTCACGGACACTACGTCCATATTTTATACAGTCTATGATAAGGACTGGTGTTTTTTGGTATTTACAGTAGTTTATGCTGATTAAGTGAGAATAGGAGAACAGCAGAGTTTCAATGTTAATTTAAACCCTAATTATTTGTTTGCACAACTTGTGATGTTGTGCATTTGATGTATTTTGCAACTTGGTTCTTCATGGAGATGAAGTGTTGTCTCTCAGAAAGCTCGGCCTCCATTCCTGTTCGACCTGGTGTTGCCTTTCAAGAAAGGAGCTCATGTGATCAGTTGTTGAAACTCGTCCTGGCTCCACCTACTTCCTGCTCACGCCCACTTTGAGATTTTTCTTACGTTTGTGTTTGCACCCTATTTCAGGAGAATATGCTGGAAGTATTTCTCAGTGAACAGCAGTCACAGTGAATGTTCTCAGTCATTACAGTGAGGCTGTCAGGTTTGGTGCTCACCGACTGTATCTGACTCCAGCATGTAGGCAACATGCTGCTCAGTCAGACTGGATGAAAGGATGCACTGTTAGTCATAGTTACATTTTACTGCTCACACCCATGTTGTTTGTGCCTGGAGGTTTTGCCTACATTTGTGTTTGCACCCTAGTTCAAAATAGAGGCCAGAGCGTGGGAGAAACGAGGCGCCCGTGGGGACCGACAGCTCCTGCCTCCTGGCCCCAGAGTTAGTTCATCTCCTGCTGTGCCTGAGAGTCTGTCTGGAGCTGAGGGACCTCTGACTGTCTTCTTTGGCCTTTCTCCAGCCGTCCACCGACTCCAAGGCCAAAGACCTCTGACCCCTGGATGCTGTGACCAGTGTTTGGTCTGGTGTTCACACACATTCCAGTAACTTTACTAAGACTTGGTGATACTCACTGGGGGCAGGGTTGGCTTTCAATCATTGATCACCACTAACATTATTTAATTCAACTTTTTCACTGTGTATGTTCACAAACCCAGTGTTCTCACTATCGTGCCCTGACTGACTGGAATCCCAGTTGCTGTCACTAATTTCATTGATAAACAAGAAGATAATGACCTGTAATCAGTAGAATAATTATTGGAACACTGATGTGGGGAGAGCACTTGGAGAAGGTTGGTGTTTTTCCCTTTTCCCATTCACTATGTGAAATGTTATAAACTTCCTAAACATCACACATTTCCGTCAATGTCAGACACAAAGGCTTCCATATTCAGCATTCACCTGACAAAACCAGTGTGTGTATTCTTATTCTTCACGCGCCGGTCGCACTCTTCAGAACTCCAGCGAGACTTCGCCCCTCTGCTCAAGGTTGTCCTGAGTCCTGCCTGACAGAAATACAACTCTCAGTAACTATTTCAAATGATGCTCCTCGCCTGTACTTTTCTTCTTTCTCCTGTGTTGTCTTTTATTCCCTCCACTCTCTTTTCTTCTTTTGGACGGTAAATTGTTTTTGGCTGGGGCCACAGCTTCTCCTTGGGCCTGTCATTGCTTTTCCCATTACAGGTGACTTATGATAAAGTTTGCTGTGTGGAGAAGGGTCGGCTCGTTGGTTTGTCAGCAGCTTGTCCTGCCTGGGACAGTACATCACACTTACTAAGGTTTTTGACAGTTTTGTTGGTAGTGAGGAATTGATCTGCTTCCGTATCTAAATGACATTTGTTAGTTGTCAGACTGCCCCAGTCGAGAGCAAAATTAACCTAAATGATGCCTTAGAACGGGAGTGAAGGTTAGTGTAAACACCAGAGTGTGAGCTTGTTCATCTTAAGGAGTGTGCACATGTCTACAATAAGCTGGCCAGGTCTAAAACACAGCTTCTTGTTTGTGGCTACAATTCACACAAAGCTGCGTTTTTCACACCAAAAAAATCTTCTATATGGGCATGAACACATCAGGCTTCTGCCTCATGTCTGGGAATGTTCCTCTGATGTTGTTGTGTTCCTCAACAAATACAATCATCGTTTTTTTTTCTAAAACACATTTTCTTAAAAATCTGCCCTGGGGACAGAAAAACTCCCTTAAGAATCACCCGTATATTTTCGAGGAACATTGAAGCATGTGTAGTAGATGACAGATGGACCTCTCTGGTTACTGGTTCAGATACATTAGACTGAAGGTGTGTGTGAGCTCTGAATCTTTAATATTAATATACAATGAACCTGATTGTTGGGATTGGGAAACTTTTCAAAATTGTAAAACGGTAATTTCCTGCCAAATCAGCAGAGGGCTCCCGACTGATCATCTCAGATTCAGACCAGTTATTCAAACACTTCAAATAGACATATTAGTCTACATGAACAGAATATGTTTAGCTATAGTTTTTATTCAGCCTTAGTTTTGACTGTCACTTTCCTGCCTGTCCGTCTCTGTCTCAGTTCCAGTCCATCTCTGTCTCAGTTCCTGTCCATCTCTGTCTCAGTTCCAGTCCGTCTCCGTCCTGTCATTGTCTGTTGACTGTTATGCCGTAGTCCTGTTATGTGTCTTGTATTTGTCCTGCTGTGTTCCGTCCTAGTTTGGTGTCTTGGTTCACGTCTTAATTCTCTCAGTCCTGTCAGTCTTGTCATGTCGTAGTTCAGTCTTGTTGTCATGTCTAAGGTCTCTGTATTTGTCCACTCTCCCTGCCTCTGCCTCACCTCACCTACCAGCCACTCCCACTTCATCTCATCACCTGTGTTCCCAGCTGCAGCTCATCACCTATCTGGACTCTGTAGAAGCCAGTTCATTTCTGTCTGCCTTTGCTGGATTCTTTGTTCTTCTTGTTCTTGTTTCTTGTTGTTCGCCTTCATCATCTCATGCCCATTCTGTGCTCTTGTCTTTCTGGATTCTTCTCTTCGTCCACTTGTCTGTTATTAATGTTTGTGGAGTTTTTTGACCTTTCTGGAGCCTACCTTGCTGTGAGTCTTTTGTTAATTAAGATTTTTTGTCTTATTAAAGGTTGTCATTAGCATTGGTTTATGAGTGTGCGTCTGAGTCCATATCCCACTGGTCATAGCAGTAATAAATGATCTTTTTTCACATGCTCATCTCTCCTGGTTGAAATCATGTTTATCATAAGTACAACAGTAACAGTATTTGAATATGCAATAAATGAAAGCTCCTACTGTCATAAATGATTGACACTTTACTCCACGTGGGCTTTCTGACAAATGTAATGTAATAAAGACATTAACACTAGTTGGGTGAGTTGACATAAGAGTAATATTAGAACTAGTAATAATAACGACAATTTGAGCTTAGTTATCACATTTGCTAATGATCACTGCGGATGGAATCATGTTTAATTATTGACAAGGATGTGCCCTGCAGTATGTTACAACTATGGCCCCTAATGCATTGTTTAGCAGTGGAAAATGTGAGTGGGTGTTTGAGGTGCGTCACAGTTTCTTTAAATTACTTTTCCTTGATTGTCCAGCAGGGAAGCTTATGGCCCGAACAGATCCATCAGAGCTGTTGATACACAATCATCTTGTCGGGATATCAGGTAAGTTTGACTGTGATGCTTGCACAGCATTTTTCAATCACACTCAGATTTTCAGTCTGACATCTCTGGATTGCAGCGCCAAGAGACGGTGTGCCGGTGTAGAGCACAGTATGTGTGTGTTTGTGTATGTGTTACCGCATCCTCCTTGTTAGCTATGAAGATCTGGAGTGAGCAGCAGAATTGGGTTTTAATTGTGTGCCAGCACCAAGTTTATTAGTCATTTACAGAAACAGCAGCTGAGGCTCAGAGCAGTTTCTTCTTATTGCAGATCGTTACACACACACACACACACACACACAGGTATTTATGGCTTCTGGGGACCAACTTTTTAAACGTCACTCGCGGGGATCCCCCTTTCCAGAGGTGTGAAAAAAATTCAGCACACTCACTACTGTTTAGTTAGCCTATACATGCCTTAAAACCTGCAAATTTCCATTAAAATGTTTTCCCCGTCATAAATGGGGACCACTGAAAAATCGAATCAATGTGTTGATAGGGGACCGAATTTGCATAGAATTTACATAATTCACACCATCATACTTGACTTTTTGGGGACCATCCTGGTCATGTCCATCGTTACTATTACCGGTTATTATCATTGAAAAAAAATCTTCAATTTACTCACTCAAACCATAAATAAGTACATTTAATCAACTAAAAACCGCAAGGACACATCAGGAGGACAAAAAATGGAAGAGGTGCCATGTAGGAGAGAGAGCCAGACATAGCATCAGTCACTTCCCTGTGGCATCATGGTGTGTGGTCCACTGCAAAGATGCTTCCAAAAGGCAGCTGTTTGCAACAACCACACCCTCATGGCCATCACCACATTGAAGCTGTTGGATGAAGGACTTGAAGCAAGGGAATTCGAGACAGTAAGACGCTGCTTCAAATGTTACATAATTGAAGAGTCACAATGTCAATTAGTGATACTATCTTGTTAGAACCAATAATAGTTGGACCTAACAAATAAGACTGTCTTGCAGGGCTTAGAGAGCAAGGAGGAGCTACTGGAGGCTCTGGGAAAAGATGGAGCCACGTCAAGTAACCAATGGTTGTACCATTTTGTTTGTCAAAAAATAAAATACTTAAATCTATTCTGTCCTAATTCTTTATCTGCATTGCCGGCCACTCTTTTAAGCACTGTATAATGGCAGTAGCACAGAATGTTAATACAGTACTAATTAGCACATAATGACCTCTTCATGTGATATTGCTTCATACCATAATCGAGTGATGTAGTTCTTTGTAATGACTATCAATAAGGACCAACTCCCAATCAATTGAAATAATTGTTACTGTTTAATAAACAGATGACCAACTGGCCTGCCACATTGGTCCCAACTCAAAGCTTTCAAGTATCAAGCTCAGAAAAACAGTGAAAATAAGCATGACATAAAACATATGCAAAGCACTGCTCACAGAACTAGCAGAGTCAGCCTTTTTTAAACATTAGGAATGCTGGATTTTCTTTTTATACGCTGTGATGCGGTTGTATACATAATATTTTAACATTTGCCAATCCCGATTATTGAGAGCTGCTGGCTCAGCTCTGAGACACTTTTCACAGTCTCTTTTTGAAGGGACGATGCATGAAGTGATGAACCGCTTCATATGCTTTTCAACGGCTTTTACCTCTTCGTCCTGCCATGGTTTTCTTTTCCTGGGAGCTTTACCTGTAAGTGTAATCACCAGACCCATTAGCTTTAAGCAGTGGCACTGTGACTGTACTGCTGTTGCAATTCACATTTGAGTTGATCTGATTTGTGATGATCTGAGAAAAAAAAAGATTTAAATCACCTTTGACAGACATCCCAGCTGTTAGCCGGTCATCCTCTCCAGAAAGTGGCTTTTTGCTCCTCTTGCTCACTGATGGGACTGCATTCCTCACCTCTGCTGATGATTCTATGAAATAGATGAATGATATAGTTGTTAGATATACAGACAAGGAAACAAGCATGAGAGGAAATGCCTTTGTGCAGCGGGACTCATTGTATGCTTGATGAGACTGAAAGATGTGAACTTCAATTCTGATGTTGGAATTTCTCTATTATTTAAGTCACAGCTTATCCCTTTCAATCTCTCCTTTAAACCACGTCCCCGGACACTGCACTCACCCATTTACTGCGCATGCTGCCACTGAGCAGCAAGGGGATTAGCATTAGCACCAGGCTAGCGAACAACTGGGTAGCAGCCGTGAGCAGCCCACCGAGCCGTGGCATGGCAGCAAAATAGAACACTGCTCTATTCTTGCTGCTTCCAAATAGCGTAGCGGCGCCTACTGCTCGCTCGCTCGGAGTCCCCCAGCTGCGGAATCCCCTGCTCTGACGCATCAGTGATGTCACAGCTGATGCACTGATCAAATAACATATCGCCACACATTATTTCTCCACAGGACACCCACCGACTGGGGGTCCGAGTGCTCCATGTCAGCCGCGTCCATCAGAGTCCGAAGAAGATTAATGCTTTGCATTGTGATCAGAGCAATTGTACACGCGCACAGCATACAATCACAGGATTACTTGATTTATGTCAACTATTTATCCACCAATGAACGATCATATGTGACGTGCAAATCTACAAATATGGTGGTGAGGAGTTCTAGATCACCTTTATTTAATTGTTTAATCCATTCACTCCTTCAATGCCACAGCAGCAGCTGGCCCGGTGCCAGCGCACATTATAATTATTTCGTAGGAACGAGTTCCTATTTTGTGGGAGGTGTCCACTGTACTTATTCCACTAAAACGAAAGAACAAATAATAAAAAAAACCCAAAAACAACCTTCAACAGGTGTTGCGGCTCCGACACGGTCATCTTCTGCTGCTGATGGTGCATCTCTATTGCGTATTGGTGGGGGGCCTTTTTCCTCTGTCAGTGGGGGGCCTTCTTCTGTCAGTGGAAGAGTCTCTTCTGCCGAAGACTCTATGAAATGATTACAGGACATTGAGAAACACACACAGTAAACACTTCTTTTGAGATAAATGAATGTATACCTTGAGATGAATAGTGTCGTCCCCTGGTTTTAGCTGTCTCAGTCTCAGCAGGACAAATAACTATGTCTAGAGGAGATATAAAAAAAAATTTATTAGCAAATAAAAAACAAAAGCATGATGGACAAAAGACAAACGACAAAACAACATACCATCTGGCCCTATTGTGATTTCATCCAGGTTTTGGCCATGGAACTCCGCCAGTCTTCCTTGCTCAAGGGCCATGAGAAGCTTGCTAACCTTGGCAAGCTGCAGTGTTTTCTCAGGTAGCCGATAGAACTCACGATGGACTCTAATATCATGCCCAAGAAAGTTAGCCAACTGGTCCATCTCTGTATCCGTCATGTTGAGAACCGTTGAGAGTGTTGCAGCATGTTTCCGCAGCCTGGTGGAGGTCAGTGCCTTGGGACACTTTGCACCACATGCTACTGCAAAAGCGCGGAGGCAGTCCGAACCACGGAGATGTGTTTTAGCAGCTGGTCTTGCAAACATGTAGCAATTCTCTTCAAGTACCTCACAAGCCTTTCTCTCTGAAACCAGGAGTTCCAATGCACTGAGCATTTTCTGAGTCACAAGAATAGGAACCGGTCTACCTCTTTTTCCCCTGATCACAATCCTTGTGAAATGTTTGCAGAGTGTTTTCTCTACTTCTGACAGTGCCCAGTCCAAATCCTTGTGATGATCAGACTTGTCTCTAGACAAAAATGCAGACAAGGGCATGCTTGCCACTTCTCCTTCCCTGCGACGGTTAAAGAGGATGATCTGTGCTAAGCACACCTTTGCCAAGTCTATCCAGGTCTTTGTGGAAGGACTTTCAGAGAGTTCTTTGCAGTACTCCTCTTGCTTTTGACTGAGAAACTGGTGCAGTCTCTGCACATCTTCTGTGAACGGCATCAGAGTGGGGACGTTCCACTTTGCTTCATTGAGGTTACGTAGTGCTGTCGCAGAAATCATTTCATTCCACCTTTCGTTGTGGACTTCCTGAAATTCAGTGGCATTTTTCACAAGTTCAAGGTTGTTCATGATCAAGCCCTGAGCTTTTAGGAGTTTGCTGACTTTGACCAATGTATGGCCAATTTTCTTGGCAAGTGATGGTATTGTGAATTTGTTAGAATCACTGTCATAGCCACAAGTCACCTTGACAGCTTTGATCACCTGCAAGTAATTCTTTGGATTTATGAAATCCTCCATTGTTTTTAAAGGGGTAACTTTTCTGGCATTATGAACCAGTCTTCCCATTTCTCGCATTTTGTCACGCGCACACTGTTGATTCTTGGCCGACATCCCACCCTTGTTCAACAGGTGCTGCCCAAAATGGATGATGACATTGTCATTTTTCACAGCATCAGTGATCGGATCAGTAACCATGGCACTGATAACTCCCCACATCTGTTTTCCGATGTGTGACGGCACAGGCTGCATGAATGTGCACATAGACTGAACACGATTTTTTCCTGGTTTGACAGGTATCGATGCAGGCTTAAGTTTGCAAATTCGCATATGTCGCCATAGGACTTTTCGTGTGAAAAGAGCTTGGCAGTATGCACAATGCATGAAATCCTTCCCCTGTGCATCTTTATTCGGGCGTTTAAATGGAACCAACTCTCCTCTCCCTGACTCCAGCACAGCAGCGTTGTGGGCATAGTTGCCTCTGTTGCGAATATAGTCAAGCAGTTTTCTTCTCTCCAAGGAACCCTTAGGTAAACTTATAGCTTGAGCCACATCAGCTTTATCGTAGTGTGCCCGTTCTAGATGTCTTGCCATTTTTGCATTAGCTTTTTTGCAATATAAGCAATACTGTCGTTTGTTGTAAACTCTTTTTCCATGCCTCTTTTGTGAAGCTTGCACAAGTATGGTGTCAATTGCATCTTGACTTGAGCAGGGTTCTTCGTCTGTGCTGACATCACATGTACTGAAGTTTGTTCTCAAGTTTTCAAGGTCTGGTGTCGTGGGGTCACCTACTGTTGTGGAGTCACATACTGGAGTTACCACTTCAGAATCAGAAAATAATTCATCCACTGGCGACCTTTGTTTCCGTTCAAATGTTGAAATGCTGACATCATTTTCGTCGCTTTCAGACGTGGAATCTGGCACAAACTCATCGCCACTCGACGGAGAGTCGTATAACTCATCCAAGTCTTCAAAATCTGTGTTTCTCATCTGAAAATAAATTCATTAACTTACAGGATGGATTGATATTTGACAATATTGGACACCCAATTTATAGTTTAAACTTTGTGACATTAGATACATCGTCATGAGACATTTCAATCAGTTTGCCACTGATCCACCAACATAATTGAGTACTTACAATGATACTTTTTGTCCGCCTAAGTCTTGGGACAGCAATCTCATCTTCATTTTGGAATTTTGTCTTACTCTGTGAAGAACAGCAATAAAACAAAAAATGTAGACATTTGTAAAGAATATTGATTAACCAGCATCTGCTGTCACACTAATAGGATGAGCAGGCTTCATGGGGGAATGGCAAACACAGTCGAGTCACCACTTGTGGGGACCGAGTGTCCAGACTCAAAGAGCTACCCAAAACCTCACACAACCACACACAAACACACAAACTCAAACTGGTAAGAAAGTGTGTAGTGGGGACCCCGTACAGGCCTCAGATTAGAGGGATATTTTGTCAATTGTAAAATCTCCACAAAGTTACAATTGCGTCCTGATCATCCATTTAACATTAGCCATCAACAAATCTCACACTGAAATGTCTAACAGTTCAGATTCACATCAAAGTCCATGATTATATACTTCTCCATGTCTGTCCACCAGCTTAAATGAAGCCAGAAACAACAAGAGGTGACTCTGGATGTCTCTATGAATTCATCTTAAGTGCTCCACATGATGTACCTGTTCTGTGGACATGACGTCATGGGTGTCATCATCCACCTGTGGCCCTGGAGGGACATCAGCATGGGAGCCATCCACATGAGGGTCATGTTGAGCATGTGTGCTTGCCTGCAAGTAATCACATGGAAATTATTGCAATTCATAAACCACAATCATAATTTTTAGGTTAGCACTGAAAATGATGTAGTTATTGTCAGTATTACACTGAGGATACTGCTCTGAATTTGGATGCATGGATACAGAGAAACCAAATTTGCAAGACACATTAAGTTGAACTGCAGAGATTCTTCCTGTTTCATTAAGCAGCATCTGCTGTCACACCAAATGAATGAACAAGCTTCATGGGGACATGTCAAACACAGTCGAGTCACCACTTGTGGGGACCGAGTGTCCAGACTCAAAGAGCTACCCAAAACCTCACACAACCACACACAAACACACAAACTCAAACTGGTAAGAAAGTGTGTAGTGGGGACCCCGTACAGGCCTCAGATTAGAGGGATATTTTGTCAATTGTAAAATCTCCACAAAGTTACAATTGCGTCCTGATCATCCATTTAACATTAGCCATCAACAAATCTCACACTGAAATGTCTAACAGTTCAGATTCACATCAAAGTCCATGATTATATACTTCTCCATGTCTGTCCACCAGCTTAAATGAAGCCAGAAACAACAAGAGGTGACTCTGGGTGTCTCTATGAATTCATCTTAAGTGCTCCACATGATGTACCTGTTCTGTGGACATGACGTCATGGGTGTCATCATCCACCTGTGGCCCTGGAGGGACATCAGCATGGGAGCCATCCACATGAGGGTCATGTTGAGCATGTGTGCTTGCCTGCAAGTAATCACATGGAAATTATTGCAATTCATAAACCACAATCATAATTTTTAGGTTAGCACTGAAAATGATGTAGTTATTGTCAGTATTACACTGAGGATACTGCTCTGAATTTGGATGCATGGATACAGAGAAACCAAATTTGCAAGACACATTAAGTTGAACTGCAGAGATTCTTCCTGTTTCATTAAGCAGCATCTGCTGTCACACCAAATGAATGAACAAGCTTCATGGGGACATGTCAAACACAGTCGAGTCACCACTTGTGGGGACCGAGTGTCCAGACTCAAAGAGCTACCCAAAACCTCACACAACCACACACAAACACACAAACTCAAACTGGTAAGAAAGTGTGTAGTGGGGACCCCGTACAGGCCTCAGATTAGAGGGATATTTTGTCAATTGTAAAATCTCCACAAAGTTACAATTGCGTCCTGATCATCCATTTAACATTAGCCATCAACAAATCTCACACTGAAATGTCTAACAGTTCAGATTCACATCAAAGTCCATGATTATATACTTCTCCATGTCTGTCCACCAGCTTAAATGAAGCCAGAAACAACAAGAGGTGACTCTGGGTGTCTCTATGAATTCATCTTAAGTGCTCCACATGATGTACCTGTTCTGTGGACATGACGTCATGGGTGTCATCATCCACCTGTGGCCCTGGAGGGACATCAGCATGGGAGCCATCCACATGAGGGTCATGTTGAGCATGTGTGCTTGCCTGCAAGTAATCACATGGAAATTATTGCAATTCATAAACCACAATCATAATTTTTAGGTTAGCACTGAAAATGATGTAGTTATTGTCAGTATTACACTGAGGATACTGCTCTGAATTTGGATGCATGGATACAGAGAAACCAAATTTGCAAGACACATTAAGTTGAACTGCAGAGATTCTTCCTGTTTCATTAAGCAGCATCTGCTGTCACACCAAATGAATGAACAAGCTTCATGGGGACATGTCAAACACAGTCGAGTCACCACTTGTGGGGACCGAGTGTCCAGACTCAAAGAGCTACCCAAAACCTCACACAACCACACACAAACACACAAACTCAAACTGGTAAGAAAGTGTGTAGTGGGGACCCCGTACAGGCCTCAGATTAGAGGGATATTTTGTCAATTGTAAAATCTCCACAAAGTTACAATTGCGTCCTGATCATCCATTTAACATTAGCCATCAACAAATCTCACACTGAAATGTCTAACAGTTCAGATTCACATCAAAGTCCATGATTATATACTTCTCCATGTCTGTCCACCAGCTTAAATGAAGCCAGAAACAAGAGGTGACTCTGGGTGTCTCTATGATTTCATCTTAAGTGCTTCACATGATGTACCTGTTCTATGGACATGACGTCATGAGTGTCATCATCCACCTGTGGCCCTGGAGGGACATCAGCATGGGAGCCATCCACATGAGGGTCATGTTGAGCATGTGTGCTTGCCTGCAAGTAATCACATGGAAATTATTGCAATTCATGAAATACAATTGAGCATTTTTTAAGTTCAGATGCATAGCATAAAAGTATTCTGGATTTGTAAATTGTGCAGAACCACAATTTTCCACATACTTGACTTCTCCATGGGCAATCATCCCCTCCGTAGTCGTAGGTGATTTCACCCCTCTCACTTATCTCTTTGATCGCAAATAGGCACAAGTGTGGCATCCCATCCACATCAATCCTTTTCATTCGGCAGTTAGGGCCTTTGTGCTGATCATTAACAAGTCGCCCCAATGATTCATCCTCTCTTGAGGCATCAATGCTGAGAAGAAAATAAGGTATTGCAAGTAAACCCATTTTATAATAATACATGATGTTCCTCTACATAGAAATGCAATCAACATAAATGTTAACATATGATACAATTTGATTAATAATTCTCCTAGTTGTTGTTCTGAATATAAGTTTGGTGTTTTGTGTGCAAGTATAGTTAAATTGCAACTTACCACCAAAATTTCCCTCTCCACTTGAAAGCGAAAAAAAAGGCAGTGCACGATGGGTGAAAAACATTTCGTCTTCTTTGGGCTTCAACATCATCTATCACATCACCACGGTACTCCACTACAAATTCTCCACTGAGAAGTTTGCTTGTAGCAAATACTCCTCGTCCATTTAAAGAAAAAAACAACAACAAAAACAATAAGATATGTTCAATAGTACAGGAAAAAGCATCAACGTAACTTATCAATATCGAGAAAATAAAATTACCTTTCTCTGCATTTATGTATTGAACTGCCAGTTTTGAAGTTTTGTCCGTCTTTGAGTGAACATGATGGATGGCATCACTTGTCGGACTGAGCCTTGGTGGCATTTGAAACTGCAGACATACATCTAAAAAAAAAAATAAAATAGCGTCATTGACAACAATGCATTTCTTATTTAAAACATAAAAACGGGGACCACAAATTTCAACAACTTTGATAAAATTTCTGTGTAATCTGCCAAACTTAGAAAACTATTATTAATCTAGTTATTGCTACTGACATTGTGACAAACTGAACCAGAACAGGTAAAAAGCTACTTCAGGTCAAATGAAAGCACCTCACTTTTCAAAATGTAACTTAATTTGACAAAAATGTAATGCCAACTCTGTTTGGTAGTCCAATATTACTCACTTTTTAGGGTTAAGTAGTGTTGGTTCATTAATAATACAAATTAGTGTCTACCTATATGCAAAGTCAATGTACACGAGCATGTTTCCAGGCCACGTCACTTTAGGGGACACGCCTAGCATGCTAGTCCGAGATAACCTGACTAGCAGCTAGCATTAAGTTAAACGCTCATTGAGTCCACTCCACTCGACATACAACCTATGTTCACCTTAAAAATCCCTTCATATTAACCATGAATTGTATATGTACATTTCTAGATTAAAAAATAACATGTACTGACCGAACACAAAGTCGCTTCGCTCCTGTGTATCAAGCACGTGTTTAAATGGTTTAAATGGTGTGCAGACGGAGCTCAGAGGCGTGACGTAGCACGCAGCTGCGTGTGGTTAGCATCCTTACCACGCCATTTATCTTCAATAAACCGCGTCACACGACATAAAACTCTAGAACTGATTATATATGTTGCATTTTATGAAAAATACTGCGGTACTTACTGAACAAAATCGGCTTTCTGCTCCACTTTTGCTTCTGAGATGCCAGGACTTGTACTTGACCGAGAGAACGGAGTCCGCTGTTAAGCTGCTGTCAACCGTACCGGGCGCTTCCTGTGTGATTTCACAATAAAATCCCTTAACCGGAAATGGGAAATGCGCGCGTACGCGACAGTCTTTTTTTGTAAAATTCTTTTTAATGGCACAGAGCCGCTTTTTGGGCTTTGTACTTGGAGCTGGATTGTGATGTTATATCTTGAGGTAGAAATGATAGAAATTATTGTGATTTGACTCTGTCTCCTCCTGTCTCCTCTATCTGCCCAGGCCCTTCTGAAGGGCTGAGGCTTAGTGGAGCAAATGAGTGTCACCTGTGAGCTGCATGTGACACATGGCCATGGAGATGTTTCCTACTCAAAGCACAGACGACGCCCATTACAACACAGACACAATCTTATTTCCTTATGTGTGGAGTCAGATTCAGGAGAAAGGCCCTAAATCATTGACACTTTGTTGTATCTGCACCATATTTGACACATCCACTCATGAGCCCACTCGCACAACATGTCCCACTCAGGGGCCATTTTGGATGTCCCAACAGCTAAAAAACAGGAAGTATGCACTGATTCCTCAATGCTTTGACTGTCCACACCATATTATCCACCATATATATACTGTATATAACGTATTTTTTATTTTATTACATTTTATGTCACTTTTTTATGCTACTTATATTTTCATTTTATCTCTTTGCTGCTGCGACGTGCAATTTCCCCATTGTGGGACTAATAAAGGAATATCTATTCTATTCTATCTATTCTATTCTATATTTGACACGTCTCGAGAGTGGGCTCATTGGTGTACATGTCTCACTCAGTGGCCACACAGCCGAAAAATATTAAGCAGACCGTAGCGCACCAAGGCTTTGCTGCATCTCCATCACAATTGGCAAGTGGGGAAGCAGATGGGCAGCACACATATCATAATTTCCTGTGGAATTTTCTAGTTATTATTGTAACAGTGAGAAATATTGTTCAGAAACACTTAAAGAAACGTTAAAAAGTTTATGTAAGGCTGCAAGATGTAACCACTTAGCTGGAGGCTGCTGTTGAAAGTTTACGACTGGTAGAGGAGTCCATTGGTCTCCTCAGCAAAGTATCCAATGTGGTTTGCCTCAAGCAGTGAGGGGGCATAAGACCCTCTGCATCGGCCTCGAAATCAGCTGCCGCTTTCCTCTCCTTTCATATCAGTGTGTCTGACAGCTGTGAAAGGCTACAGCACTGCACACCGTTCCATCAGCTGTTTGTTGCCCTGTTTACATCCTTGGATGGCAATCACACTGTTTTGATTTTGGTACCACTGTGTCACAGCTCACTGTCTCCCGCGCGAATTGATCGCACTGAATTGAATGGAGTCATGGATGATTGGGTGAAAGACTGAATAAATGAATCAATAGGTAGAGAATATAGAACTATCATTACTGTAATCAGTTATAATATTGAACATAACTGTTACTGTACAGATGAGTTGGTCTGTTGTCCATCTGAGTTCACAGTTAAGATATCATTGTCCTCTCAGCTAGTTCTCTGTGTCAAAAGGTTTTCTTTTGTCATTAGCCTCTTACAGTCTTCTGCTAGGATGGCAGACAGCATCAGTAGACCACTCCAACAAGGAACGCTTACAATAACTGCATTTTCCATGCATATCTAAAGTTGTGTGAACAGACTTATGCAATCGGACAGAAAATTTACATGTAGTTTGTATGATTTAAAAGTGCAATCCACGATGATGTTCAGAAACACATTTTCTTATACTGGGTGAAATGGTCCTTCTCTCCCGATAGTTGTCAATGCAATATGTGATCAGAAAAACTAATGAAATAAATCCGACCATGGTGGAAGCTGCTAAACACTAAAAACATTGACTAGTTGTATCATTGTATCCGACTCGGGGCCTCTTGTGCCCCACGTGCACATGCATCAGGCTCGCTGCTTGAGAGAGACACCGGTAGGAGAACACCTTTATTCAGACACAATGGCAGAGAAGAAACAGCCAAAACACCTCCAGCACCTGTGAGGGCTCAACCCCACAACCAGGCAGAGAGAAGAGACAGACGGAGGCAGGAGAGGCTGCGAGGAGAAAGGCTGGAAGAAGCTGGAGGACAAAGAGGAGCCAACATGGTGGAGCCTCGGAGCTGTGGAGACAACGGAGGCGTCTGAATAGCCTAAACACTGAAGTTGAGGTTCTTCTCTTTTTGCTGGACAGGTAAATGTTTATTTGGCCTCAGGGGGATTTATTATTTTTATGAAATATGTCACATTTGACAATAGAGCCAAGGCTGGAGCTCATGTTAACCCGATGCTAAAGCGACCTCCGCCGTAGGGCCCAGCCGGCGGCTGCTCGTACTGGAGGTTGTAGAATAGGACGTTTGGTCATGCTTCTCATCCACAGGCATCAGGGAGGGGGATTATTATTTTCACGTTTGCCAATTGTGCCACGTTCGTAGCTCATGTAGCCCGATGCAAACGCGAGTTCCGACATGGGTGGTGCAACTTGTAATGAAGGCGGTGGGACCAGACGTGTTTGTCGTGTTGTTCAGCATGACAAAGCACGTCTGCCGACGTGAATGTGAACGCTTCAGAATGAGCAGCACTGCCGATCAAAGCTAATCTTAATTAATGTCCAGCTTGTTTATGCTCAAATGTAAAGGGAAAGCATTAATCAGTCTCTATTTATTACCACTAATTTGGACTGAACACATCCGTGCACGTTGTACAGAGATAATGTAAAGCAGTACACAGTATAAATAGCAGAGCCTGGGTTTAAGATCCTCCACAGCCCAGACGTCATTCCAGATCCTTCTGGCAGGTTCTGAGACCCCTTCCTACAAGATGTTGACTTCAGGTGAGGCAGCGGGGACCTGCAGGAGTCTGATTGGTGCCCACAGAACTTTCTCTCTACATCTGTGGGCATCTCACAGCAGCTGGAGGGCCTGGGGGAGGAGCATCTCCTGCTGTCAATGTGTGGAGGAGGTCCAACATGAGGCTCGGGTCCCGCCCAGACATATCTGCAGCAACTGATGGGATTCTTCCAAGCTCAGTGTCTGATCTGATTTCTGGCCTGTAGAACAGAGGTCATCATGAAGATCAGAGATGTATTGTGACATGACCAACATGTCCCATCCTTCACGTCACGTCGGATGCCTGTGGATGAGAAACATGACCAAACATCCTATTCTACAGCCTCCTGTACGAGAGGCGCCGCCCAAGTGAAGCTAATGTTAGCGTGGAAACACTTTGTTGTCCCACAACATTTGGTACAAGCGGCGCCGCCGGCTGGGGCCTGCGGCGGAGGTCACTTTCGCGTCGGGTTAACATGAGCTCCAGCCTTGGCTCTATTGTCAAATGTCGTGGTCAACGGTCCCCACACAGTGACTGTGTAAACAGAGCGATGTCCCCACACCGTGATGAATACGAGTACACACACACACACACACACACACACACACACACACACACGTCAAGTAAGTGGGAGTGAAAGAGAGAGAGAGAGAGAGAGGTCATACTGTGAGGTGGGAGTCATCTCTTATCCAGCTGAGTCCTGGGTTATGCATAAACACTGTGAATTGTGGGTAAGTTCTGGCAGGGCCCTGTGAGGGCAGCATCATTTTTCTTGATGACAGCTCACACAGACACCATCCTGCTTTTCTTCTTACCTCCTTTTTTTAAAGCTCATACCCTTCATGGAGCTACACAGATGAATTACAACACATTGCAGGTGTGTATGGGTTCTTGTCTGTGTGTGTTACAGTTGTCCAGCCTTTCCATTATTCAGCACTGATCAAGTTTGTGATTAGTTCTGAATGAAGGGAGATGATTTGTTGTGTCTACTTTCCCCAGATAAAATTGAGAGCAGGCTTTGCTGACTGTGAACCATGAGCACGACTCATTTAAGTAGCTTTAAAATGAGAAAAATCATCTTATTTCACATTGACTGACAGTATCTCACATAGTTTAAATGTAGTGCTTGTTTTAGCTTTTCAGTGATGTTATATGACAGAAACATTAAAACCCCAGAGTCCATGCTTCTAATGGCTGCACCGCCACATCAAATGGAAATATTCTGTCTTTTACATCATTTGAGACTCAGTTCTCCAAAATTCAGTCTGACAGATTTGATATCTTTGAAAATTTTGGGAGCGCCACTAAATTCTGTGGATGTGAATAGTTTTCGAGTGCAGAGGATGAGGTTGCATATGTAGATGTTAAAACGGAGTGAAACCTTTTATGAAATCTCAATCGAGTACCAACAACTTTACCACTACCCATCGACTCCATTAAAAAGATCTGAGTACACAATAATCAACACATGGTTCCACTCTGTTACTCAGATTTGAGAATGAATGTTTCCTGAGATGTTCTTTTTTCTTGACATGGCTGAAGAGGCCAGTCCAGGAGCAACAGACTCAGAGCAGAGTGGGGATAGATGCATGTTGCTACTGGTGGGAGATAGATGGCCATGTTATCCTGTCTTTTGCACCGTGATAGATCTTCTTTATAATGTACATTTCCTGCTAGGACGGTGTTTCACGTGATTCATTTTTCAACAAGGTTGAGCTGTGTCAATGTCAAACTTGAGGTTTATCTTGATGTTGTCCTTAACTCTTTTTCTCCTGGTTCCTGTACTTGGTTTATTAGTGCTATTAATTCAGTTCTACCATTATCCTGACACAGATAAAATGCCTTCTTTTTCTTGTTCAGCACAAACATTTCTAGGAAAATTACTCTACAGTCTTTACTAAAGTAGTCAGGAAGACTACACAGGTTCGAAACGCCTATGAGCAGCCACTTCTAGTGGACAGACAACAAACACTCTGTCCGTTTGCGTTGCGGGTTGGGGTATCTGTAGGACCTAAACTGAGGCGGTTCTGGTGAAGTAAAGTGGTCTGTGGACTCTTCAAAGAGGTCTTCCTCTTGGCAAGGCTCCCTGTGAACCTGAGCCCTGACTTGCTCAGTTTGCAGAGGAGGCGGGGCTTCCGCTTCCTCGTCCTCCCCCGTATCTGAAAATGACCCAATCAATGTCCACAGAGACCCAGGGAGGTGCCTCCATCGTCTCCAATTCTTCCCCATGGTCAGATTCATGGTTCAGGTTCCTACACGCCCTGTGCAGCCCTCTTTGCTCTTTAGACTCTGTCCCTGGAGTTCTCTCCCAACCTCGAGGCCCCTGAATCTGCGGGGTCGGTCATCGTACCCACTGTTGTTTTAGTTGTGGTGTGTTGCGGGGCGTTTGCCAGCACTGTTGTGGAATACAGCTAAATCAGGTCTTTGGTTTCAGCATCAAGTGAGGGAAGACACGGGCTGCAGGTCAAAGCTGCGGCGGTGGACTGCTGTGGGAGTAATGTCTCGGCTGTAATCAGGGCCTCAGCGTGGTCTTGCGAAGGATCCGCTGGCTGAGGAGAAACTCATTGACGAAAGAGCGTGATTGGGGGCATGCTTTAAACATTCTGTTCTCCTATCAGATATACAGAGAGCACAGGCTCACACAAGATCTCAGTTACCCTCATTTTGAACCTTACAATTCCCAAAAGTACAGGGATGAAAAAATCCAGGCCCAGATTGCCATAGATGGTAGACTCGGCCACATCGACATCACCTTCAACATCACCTGGTCTAAATAAATCCCCCTGGTCTCATTTAGACCGTTAGGCACCAGTGTTTTTAATTTGGTAATCCAACGTCTTTCTGCTGCTATTCTCTGGGCTGTTGACCAGCCAGTTCTGTTATTTTAATTTCCTGACCAATATGGTCACATGTTGTTTCAGTCGTTGCAGTAGTTTGTTTTTAGTCTGTCCCACATACAGTTTTTCACAAATTCTACACCAAGTTAAATAAAGTAGATTTGAGGATTCCAGCTGTAAGGTTTGCCAGACTGGAGCACTCAAATCTGTGTATTTGCTCACAACATACTTTGTCGGTTTAAAATGAACCTCACTGGAATGTTGTTTCTCACGCTCCAAGGAAGCATGAACCAGTAGTAGTCATTTTATTTTGTTCCATTCTGTTAGTCACTTACAAAAGCTCTGTTGTGCTTCAACTTTAATAGAATGCAGAAAAGTCCTACTGTAACCTCTGGACCTGAGCGCTTTAAAGAGTGTTTTTATAGTCACTTCCGTATCCTCAGGCTTTGTACGTATCCTATTAAACCTTATCAGCTGGGATTTAATAATTCCTTTAAAAGTATGTTTAGGATGGAAGCTGCCCCTATGTAACAAAGCATAGCTACCTGTTGGCTTAAAATACAGTCTGGTTCCCACTTTCCACTTTTCTGTACTTTCATTCATAAAAAAAAAACTTGCATGTCCAAAAATTCAATTTATTCAGTTTGTAAATTATATTTATCTTTAATCAAATTATGATGGCTAATCAGAATGCTGATAAATTGTTTAAAATCAGCCTCTGTGTGACTCAAAAATATCATCCAAGTACCTACTATAAAAAATTGGGAAAGACTTTGTTCCAGGTCCGTCATATTTAAGTTCACGTAGGCTGGGGCAAACCTCTTTCCCATGGCTGTCCCATGTACCTGGAGATAATACCTGGAGTCAAACTCAAAATCATTTTAGTCAGGCTGAGTTCTCAGAGCTGGAGAAGGGTCTTATCTGGTCTAGTTGGTTCAGGATATTTTTCAAATATTTGTCTAATTGATTGCAGACCTAGCTGTGTATCTGTGTGTGTGCAGAGCATCTATATCCACAGAGAAAATTATAGCTGCAAGTGTAATTTCTATAATTTTGATTTTATTGACAAAGTCATAAGTGTCTTTGCAGTTGCTCTAATGTTTCTGCGACACCATCATGTAAAATAACTAATTCACTTACTTTGGCTTGAAAGCTGTTTTGGACTCCCGTGCATTAGTCTGTGAATCGATGCACATGCACTCATTCAAATGATAACAGTGTGATGTGACTGACTCAGGAGATGCCACATGTTAAAGAAGGCGGGGCCAGCAGAGGGTGCTCTCATTTGTTGAGCATCTCGGTGCTTATGAGAGAGCCACACAGGCTGTGCATGTGGAAATGATCTGTAATCCGCAGTGCTCCTGCCAGTTTGTATTGAAAAGTTTATTTATTTGACAAAGGTGGCGGAGCTGAGTTCAATATCTATTCTATTTCAATGGATTCCTAGACCATAAAAACAGACCCTTAGCAATTGGAATCACATTGATATAATTTTTAGTTTAATGGTTATACCTGAAAATCAACATTTCCGAAATGGTGGTTTTCCGGATCACCTCCAAAATTTAATCATTTGTTCCTTGTCCCAGAAAGGACATTTCCTGAAAATTTCATCAAATCTGTCCATAACTGTTTGAGTTATGTTGCAAACAAGCAAACAAACAAACAAACAAACAATCAAACAAACAAACGTCCGCCGGTAAAAACATAACCTCCTTGGTGGAGGTGATAACAAAAAGCAGTTGGCATGAGGGTTTTGGAGAACACATTTTCAGATTCTTGTGCACATGCAGATTTGTGCACATATTCAAACATCAGAGTACACACAAGGTAATGACAGTAATGTTTCACCACACACATCTCCAAAAAATACATCCCACAAAATTGTCATCGTAGACTATACTATAACTGTGTTTACTAATGTATGCTGTGTTGATGATTGGGTTTTAAAGGGTTATCTGGACATCGGCATAAATATGATCCTTGAGTTAAAACAGCATGCAGGTGAACTCTGCTGTCAGCCTCTGTCCCCCTTCAGACGCTCCATGAATCACATTAGCCAGGACCCCTCCTCCGGCGGAGCGCCAGCACAGAGCAAGGCACTGGGGACACATTTAACGGTGACACACAGCTCATTAGATCACAGAGGTCAGACGCTCTGCGCTCGTTATCAGCCACTTTGTCCCTGTAATGGACACTGAAGCATTTGCAGGCTGGGTGGGGGGCTTGGTGTGGCGGAGATGTGTGCCGCTGTGCTGAGGTGTGTTCCAATGGGAGCACTTGAGCTGTCTGAGCTGCGATTGGAAGATGACCTTGAAGGGGTTGTTGGTGTTTTGAGGAAAATGAGATTAATACAGAGCTGTTCATGCTTGTACCTTTCTCTGCCTCTCTTTCATTCTGCTGTGTGTCTCCCTCTCATTCTTCTCTCTCTGTTTCCCTGATTGAATGTCCGGTTTGTTCAAAAATGCTTAACCTCACCTCCAGCAAACTTCTGGCCAACTTGCTCATAGCTGGAAACCAGCACACACAAAGTAGTCAGTGCTCAGTCAGTAGTATTCAAGTTGAGTGCTTCTAAGTTTTCTCATGTTGATCAAGTGAAATAACTCACCTAATGAAGCTCACAGCGTAGTTTTGGTTGGCTGAGGCTTGTGCAGTGATTTATGATTGGCCGGTGAGGGATCCAGCAGTGATCCATCAGGGCTGGAGATGGGAATCATTGAGATGAATGGATCTGCTTGTGATTCACTCATTATCTCAGCGTCAGGATTTATGCCCAACTCTTCATCTTCAATTACACCAGCACTTCCACACCATCAACGTTTGCATGGGCCGTGATGAATAATCATCAGTGGAGGGATTTCTAATTGCTTTTCTCCGAGTTTATTGAAGATTGTTGATGAGAACAGGTTTTCATCGAGGCATATTGTCATCAAGTTGTTCTTTGGAGCTTATGTTTTATCATTTTCTTTATGAATATGCATGCACTAGTAGTTTTAGATTTATAGGCTGTTGTCAAGCTTAAATTTGAGGATGCATTCTAGCCAAAACATATTTATTAAACAGAGAGGACTGGTTTTTAATTCTAATTGGTGTAGTCACAGCCAAAGCTGAAAATTACCTCACAAATTGACATCACTGATCGGACATTCACTACCCACAATGCTACTTAAGATGCAAATGAAATATATATATATTATAAATATAACAGTACTGTCACTCATGCACCATCAAAACCAACTTTCAAAAAATCTCCTTAAACCAATTGCTTGTCTACAGTTCTGTTTGTTGGTGGAAAAGTTTACTGATTATTCGTCACTTCTCAAAATTTGGGCCTTACAAGAAGCCTAACAAACGCCTCAAGGCTGTTCTACAGTCAGTTCAGTGTTTCCCTTTGCATGTTTTTACTTTATTACTGCACATTTAATGGTGACATTAAATATTGCAAAATGTATGTAGAAAGACAATGCGCATTTATTCACCATCTGCTTTCTTAGGAGACCATGCCAAGAAGTCTTTGCATGCACTATTTTTGTGTTGTATCATTTTCATATTGACACCAGAAAATAAAATGCATTCTTCATTCTGCAGCCTCTTTTCTGCTGATTTGAGAAGACAGTTTTGCTTTCAAGGAATGTAAGTCTAGATGGCTTCTTTTTGTGAATTATATCAATTTATGTTCTACTCCTTTTTCCTCAACAGTTTAGTTTGCCATGCCAAGTGCAGCAACTTCAGCCTCAGGACCATCTGGATGATGCATATTTATTCAGCAAAGTTAGGTAGAACAAAAATGTAACTTATAAACAAATATATACAAGTCTTTGCAAAAATAATAAAATTTCAGTTTGTGGACTGACTAATTTTATGTTACTGTTTAGCTTCAATGCACTCCATCTAAACCAATAACAACATTTAGGCTAACGTTATTTCTGGAATCATTCAGAAATGAGATGTTAATATTTAGACATTAGAAACATTTTATTGTGTTTGCACTCAGTTCAGTTTAAGATGAAATAATGTAAGTTGACTAATGTGGTGGACCTCAAACAGGCGCCTTTCTTTCAAATGTTTTATCACCATAAATTGTAACACTTATTACGTTTTGACTCCAGCTGGTTTAATAACTACCAGACTGCCACGCTCCCATTAGCATCATTAGCTTAGAGCAACCTCTACTGTGTCCCCCTGGAGAAACTCGTCCTGGAGACCCGAGGGCAGCACAGTCAAACTCCAGCCAACAAGCAGCTCCACAAACACCAGAACAAACACAGCGAGAAAACAGCACAGACGTCCCGGACGGAGACACCACACAGACGGCTGTAGATAGCTGGAGATGGATGCTAATTTGTTTGCTGGCTATTTACTAGTAAATGAAGAAAACAAAACAAAAACGGGACTGTTGACTTTTTGGACAGTCTGTAAGTCAACTGAACCGCAGAGCAGGGATGTTATTCATCTGGCATTTGCATGAACAATTATCTGAAAGACAAAAACACCACAAACAGCTGAAGTTCAGTGTCTGGATGAGCTGAGTGTTTGGAGCCGACAGCCAGCAGGCAGCTGTCAATCAAAGTCACCACACTCTTAATTATGCATAGTTTCAGAAAAATCACCCCTCGTACTGTTGTCATGAAGTAGAAAATCAGCTAAAGTGACTAAAGCCATGTTTTGAACCAGGCTGTAAACATGTTTTCTTCTGCTGTAAAGTTTTGGATATTTTAACATGGGGGTCAAATGTAGTTGACTCATTTTTGGAGCCTGCCTCAAGTGGCTCTTTGAGAAACTACAGCTTTTCTCTCTTCCGTGGCGGCTTCATTTGTCAGCCCTGAGGGTTGCTGCTCGCTCAGAAACACAGCTAAGGACAAGGGGGGAAAAAAGAGAATCTTCAGCAACAAATTAGTTTCTGTGAAAAAATTCAACTTTGTTACACACATGTACGCAGATTCTTGCTTACACACACACACACACACACACACACACACACACACACACACACACACACACACATCCTCGCTGCCCCAGCAGGTCACGATCTGTTCTGTGAGGTTAAGCTGACATCAGTACTCTGTCTCCCTGCAGCCTCTGGTGAAGGCCTGTGGAGCAACTCATTTACATAGTATGAATATGAATGCCTGGGGCTGTATGCTGAAAACTATTAGAACCAAGGGTAACACTGTGTTCTCAGCATAGAAAGAGCAAGAACAGGACGAGTGAGCGAGGTCACCACATGGTTCAGCTGTGGAAATGGGTTTGAGATATTAGTACTATAGGTTTATTATTGTTTAGTATTTCAAGCTAATAATTCTGTAATAAGAGTATGCACAGAGTGAATCATATGGGATATGATATACATTTCCTCCAGATGAAATTAGATCCAGAGTTCTATAAGAATCCCAACAGTGGCAGATCTAATTAATTCCCCAGTATAATTTATAGTGTGTTTATTCTCTGGAAATTGCGACGCTTGCAAGAATCACCTCATTTAGATGCAGCATCTGTTCTTTTAATTCCAGGATCTACCCCGAGTCATTAATTTATAGCAAGCTTAAAACTAAAGCATGAGTAGTTTACGTTCTGGGAAGAATGCTGGTGTCACTGCAAATGATTCAAATGAGAGGAATGACAGACAGTCACCGACACTGGAGGAGCAGGAGTTTCCATTTTAGAGATGCCTGTCCAGTACACCGACACTTCACTGTCACTCACTGCTGACAGGTTCACACAGAAGACCTGCTGGTATTTCCTGCCGATATTCACTTTGACTGTTTTAACGACAGTGTCTAAATCTACATTTGTGAGTGCATTGTGTTACTGATATTTAATTTTTGTGGAGGCCTTAAAGCTTCTGAAACAATATTAAGAGCCATCATCATCATGGGGAAACTCATGTCCTTGTTTGGTTCACGTTCTGCTCAGGGAAGCATCCTATCTTTTAACATGATCATGTGGTACAGTAATATGAATATCAAGAGGAGGAATAAGCTGCAGGAAATAGCAAACAAGGCCTCCAAAATCATAGGGTTGCCACAACAGCAGCTAATTAGTGTGTCAGAAGAAGTAAGCAGAGTTGTGCAGTGAAATTGAACTTTTACCTGCGGGGAGATGTGATAGACTACTAATGCCTGATAGAAATATCTATAAGAAATCTGTTGTCCCATGTGCTGTTAAGGTAATAAATGAAACTAGGATCCATACCTGACAGCAATCCAGGGTGGTGCTCCTGAGATTTTGTTCTCCTCTTGTTTCCACTTGTATATTGTAGATATTCCAGATGTGTGTATTCTGAGTTTTATTTCTATGAGTGTGTATTACTGAGACATGGCTTTCTTGCGTTTTGCTTTTCCTGTTTTATGAAGTCATGTTGTGTGTATATCTTTATGGCACGTTCTATATGGGTGGACAAGAGATACCACAATACTGATGTCTGAAGGTTCTCACTCATCCAGGTCATGGTGTTCAAGTAAGAGTTTAGTCAAAGGCAATTGGCCTTGGTTTGCAGGTTCTTGGAGACATTTCACTTCTCAGCCGAGAAGCTTCTTCAGTTCAGAACTGAACAGAACTGCCCTTGATTCAAATCCTCTATTAAAAAAAATTAATGGAATAGGATCAATAACAAAAAATGTATCTGTTTCTCTCCTCTGCACTGGACCCATGTGTATTACATCAGAGAGTAGAACTATCTGTGCAGACAAATATCCGTTGTTGTGAACTTGCTTCTCCATTGTTGCTGTCATGCTGCGTGCACTCGCCACTCAGACAGCACAGGTTTAATCGAACACATGATGGCTGAACGAAAGAGCAAACTGGTTTGTCGCAGCTGGGAATGAGTGTCAAACTGCGGTGTGTGTAGGAAGGCTGTTTGCTTCTGGAGCAAGACCACAAATTCCTTTAAATGCAGAACAAAAAACCATGAGAAAAGGGAACTTGGAGCTGCAACAGGAAAGAATTGAGGAAACCCTCAACACCAGGACAGAGTTCACTGGCACTGTTTTCAGAGAGGCTCAGGTCAGGAATATCCAGGTATGCTGTGCTCAACTTAATATTTTTGTCAAATGGGATCTTCAGCATTGATTAATGGTACATTTTCAACTTCAGTGTCACTGTAATTAGTCATCATTAGTTGTTACTTTGGCAGACTAATTGCACATAGCAGACTATATTCAGCCCATTGAAACGTGTTATCAAATGAATGCTTCAGCTGAGAATCGAACCTTGGTCTCACAGGCGGCAGGTAGAAATTCCACCACTCATGCTTGCCGGCCTTTGGCCAATCATTTAGTGGCTGTGAAAATGTATTGAGATTTCACCTAGTGATGATGCATTTACCTCATAAATCATGACACACTGCTCTCCCCTACATGGAAGTACTTATTAGTCTATATTATTAATGAAAAAGTACATCTACATCAACAATGGCAGTTTTGGCCCTGCATTACTTAGTATTGCATCACCCCTAATATTTAATTTTGAATTCATGTCTTCATGGATGTTTTCATGACACGTTGTATGGTGAAACTGAAGGCAGATTATTGTGAACAGTAAAGGTTTTATAAATTCGTAAGTAAAAGCATTTAGCTGCTCATTCCCACATTAAACCTGATTTACAGCAAATCACACACTGCCAACCGTGTTTGATTGTATATCAGTATCAAATTTAAGTTTTGTTTCTCCTTCTTTCCAGACAGCTTATTGTCACTGTTAAAATCAGCTTGGAGTGATTTGAACACACTGTAAATGTCTAAATTATTTCTAACTTTTCATTTTTCATTTAACCTTTAATTTAAATCTTGAGCAATCATTGAGGGAGAGCCCTCATTTACAATGATGTCGAGAGCACAACAGCAATATAAAATCACAAGCAACAGCAAGCTGCTACCATTACATCTACTGCCCAGCAACATTGTATTTTGTATATAATATCTTTTTTGTATGTGTATGTATTTAGTATTTCGTAAACATTCACCAGTTTTAGAAATCATACCATTTTATTTGTGAACTTGTTCACTGCTGTCGAAGTGTATAAATCACTTGAATATTGTGTCAAATCCCCCCCCAAAATCTGTTCACATTAGATGATTCTGCACCTCAAGATTTAAGTCTGCTTTCAACTTTCAGTGCAATGCAGGAAGTACTGCACCCCAGGCCAAGATGAAAGTGTGGATGATGGGATGGTGGATGGACGTGTTGTACATCATCCTGTTTCACACTTGCAGTTTGTCTTTACTTTTTTATTTAATAGCACTAAGCACCAACCTTCCTCTAACCATACGTAACCTTTATCATACTGTCCTTGCCATAAACAAATATAATAGAAAATAAGAATTTAAAAATAGGATTGGACATAATTGGAGATAAAAACTCAGTGTAATTTAACTAAAAGCAGGCGTTTGTAGAACTGTCTGACATCAGTGTTCTTAGTAGGCTTGTATGAAGGATTTCAAATCCATAAGAATGCAAGCAAATCAAACGAAGATATTAAGTGAAGTACAATACACATTGCTATGTGTATTTCCTTAGTATACAGTGTATCATTTTTGCCACTGTCTCCCAATCAAAGCCATGACAAAAAAAATCCAGTACAGTTTGATGATGTTATGAAGTAACATGGGATCATGGGAGCTGCTGTTTTCATCGTTAAAGAATCACCGATGTAAATGACATGACTCAGGCAGAAATGCTCAAGGATGAGGCAATGTATTAACCTTGTACACAAGAACAAAAAGTAAGGTCCCAGGATGCCAGGTTACTTGTATTGTACCATATCCCAGTTTGGATTCAGGAGGCAGGCACCCTCTCCACATTGAAGAGCAGGCTAAAAAGCTTCCTCTTTCAGAATACTTGGGCCTGGGTCAGCTGAGCTCTGAACCTGCAGTCATGCTGCTATAGGCCTTGACTGTCAGAGGATTTCTCATAGGCTGAGCTCTTCTATCCCTCTCCATCTGGACATATGGATATGGATGTTCTTTCTCATTCTGCTCTCTCTCAACCCAACCTATGAAGGTAGATGGCTACAAACCCACAGCCGGGTTCTGCTCCAGGGTTCTGCCCATTAAAAGAGAGTTCTCCCTTGCCACATGGTGGTAATAGTTGAGTCTCTCTAAATAATACTATACAATACACAGTACAGCCTCGACATGCTGTATATGAAACATGCTCTGAGATAACTTCTGCTGAGGTTTCGCACTATGTAAGAAACTGAATAGATTGATTATATAAATAAAATAAATTGATAAAGATAATAAAAATGATCAAACTGAATTAATGTCTGTTTGTACAGCTTCCTGCAAAACAGTCCACAGCCCAAAACTGCTGATCTTACAAATGTAACTAAATGCAGTCAGCAGTGTGACCCTGTTGATAAGTCCTGCAGCTTGGATGCCATGGTCCCGCCCCTAAGCTGTGATTGACAGGTGATTGTTTTTCATTGTGGCATGGACAATACTTCATTATCTAAAATAAGAAAAAAACTTCCCTTCTCATCAAAGCCAATCATAGGTCCTTGTATTTGTTATTGGCAGGTCTGTGCTGCCCCCTGATGGACAACACTGAAGAGCAATATATCTTTTCACTTTGTTCCTGTGTTGTGATTTGATTTTAATGTGGCATGGAAAAATCATGTCCCAACGACGCACATTTCTCAGTTATTGAAGACAAAAAGTGAAATAATCATTTTTTCCCCCATTTTATTCTGACACAATAAATGCAAACTTAAGGCTTACATTTCACTTTACGTTTTATTTGTTTTCATTTGTCATTCATTGAACATTTTTAATAGACAGCTCTTGTCACTGGAAACAATGGATTATACACCAGCAATCATCTCATTCAGTAGGAAATAATGCAATAATGCAACTTTCCAAATCGATCCTGCTTAACATGAAAATAAAATGTTCTCTGCATTAAACTGCATGTTAAGGATTTGGGTAACTGGACTCTCAAACACTGGTGAGCAGGGACAAAGACAGTGACAAAGACATTGAACAGTCTGGCAGCTTCAGAGGAGTATGAGAGGAGTTTTTAAGTAGAACTGATGAGCTAGGATTGGATGTAGGTGTGAGAGAGAAGGGCCCAGCACCTGAGACCACGCCCCCAGCACATGAGACCACGCCCCCAGCCACTGAAACAATGCAATCTTAAACCAAAAACAGTGGAGATGAAACTAAAAATGCACAAAAGATAAAACCTAAGAATAAACACTGAATTTAATTCAACTTTGTTTTGGTCTGTCTCACTAAGCCCGCCATTCATGGAAATGACACTGAATATGATATGTCCTGCAAAATTTTGAACAGTCATTAATGAAGGCAGGATTAATAGTAAATAGCCCACAACATGCCTAATTACTGGCACGGCTCTTAATGAGGTTTGATTTAAGGTTTTACACAGTCGCACACCTGATCATTAACAAACAGCAGAACCTCCATTTTACTTGAGATAAACATTTTTTGATTTTTAATAGTCGTTTTTGGGAGACTAATCTATTAGTCTAACCTTACATCTCACACATGGTCACATGTGCCATTCCTCCCTACACACACACAACATTCATCGCCCTGTGCTAAAATGGCATAAGATGCTCCTTTATTAGTACTACTATGGGGAAATGTGCAATAATACCTGACACTGGGATGTGCGTATGTGTGCAGTGGTAAATGTCACTGGTGCTTACACGCCACCCTTCCTCTCCGTTTGTGAGTGTCATTAACCTGTTAAGACTTTTAGTAGAGATGAAAACAACATGATCTGGGAAAATATTGAATAATCAATGGAAGGTAATTCTCTCTGATTACTCGTGTGTGTGTGCAGGGAGCTGAAATGGGAGTTGGGCCTTGTAAACACCCCTCTTTGCTCTTGCCGCTTTCACAAGGCAAAAATCCATACCCAGCAAATACAATCTAATTTCTCCCTGCAATGCCAGTTTAAATAGCCTGCATTGAATTAAGTTGGTAAAAACAGAAATCGATCCTTCTGTTGGCCATCTCAGTGCGACGCACCGCACCGCTGGGCCTGTAATCACAGCTGATCCCCGGGTGAAATTAACCCAGAGGACGGCAGTGTAGACTATACGTAAGTGTAGGTTTGCGTGTGTGAGAGAGAGACACAAACTTGAGAGAAAAAGAGCTACAGCTCTACTGGTTCGCAATATATTTTTATTAGCAGTCAACAGTCTTTGAGGAGCATTAAAGATATTAAAATCTTGATCTGTTCTCTTGCAGTAAATGTGAGCAGATCACTTATTCAGTCAGAATTCACTCTGTTAAACTCAGTGGAGTCATCTTCCATTCTCATTCACTCTCCTCATACACTGATGGACACACCTTGTGTCTGCACACACGTACACACACACACACACACCTCATCTCTCCTTTGCTTCCCTCACCCTCTCAAACACTCACTAACTCCATACTCTAGATTCTCTCACTAAACACTGTGTAGGAACATGGATCAATACAAATTTGCTGATGTGATTCCCTAGTTTGAGTGACTCACTCTCTGCTGTTTCCCTACCCGTCCACCAACTGCTCGAGAAACTGAGAGGGAGAGAGAGAGAGAGGGAGGGAGAGAGAGAGAGAGAGAGAGAGAGAGAGAGAGAGAGAGGGGCAGAGAGAATTTCTCTAAATTCAAATTTTAAGCTTTTACAAAAAAAAACTGTACTACTGAACTGACTATACTGTCAGTAAAACAAGATTTACAAAATCTAAATCTTCTCAGGACACTACCAAAGATCAGCTCATCATCCACAACACAGCAAAGCACAATCTCCCTCTCCCTCTCCCTCATTCGGTAATAATTAAAATCTATTTTTAAACAAGCTTCCTTCACTTTTACCAACACAAAAACAGCATCTTTGTCCACAGATTTCTCCACTCGTTTTCTTCTGCTCAGATACATGGCCAGTTTTTTCTTTCCCCAGTATGAAACACAAAGCTGACATTTGTCTTTGTCCTTCTGAGAGAACCTGTAGTCCTGAATGAACATGTGTTGAGAAAAGACTCTGCCAAACATACTGAAAACATTTTCCAACATTGTAAAGACAGGCAGCAATCTACACACTGACATCACAATTAACGACAGAGACAATACCATGTAAGACCCTCCACCCTCCTTTTGGTTGTCATGCTGGTTTATGCAGCGCTCTCCAGGCAGGTCCAGTACAGGTCATGTAGACTCTGTGTACTCTGTGTATTTTGTGTGTAACATTTCTGAACATACGGCAACATTATAATCCAACTCATCCATTTTGAATCGGAAACCTTAATTGTACATGTCTTGACAGTGCAACATTTCATTAATATTGAAATGGGGGGGGGCTTTAGACAAAAGGACCTTTTTGGCCAGAGGCACCACCCAAACAGGATGGAAAGGTGTCCTGAATCACTACGCCTCGTTCCACAACCGCACAAACTTCATCAATGCTGTCCTGCAAAATAATGACTCCATTATTCAATCTGGACTTTACACTGTCATAATTCCACTCATTGCTAAACTGCAGTCTTCCACAGAACAACTGGACAGAGTTTAACGCCATGAGAAACTGGCAGAGAGAAAATGCAGTAGCACATGGAGATCCACAGATCCAGTCACAGGGGGTCTTGAGGAGGAACATGGGGGTGACTCTGCAGCTCCAGTGGTACAAATACCAGCAGACAGCGACAGGAGGAGAGATGAGAGAGAGGGAAGATGTTGAGTTAGTAACGTGTTGATCAGACAAGAATGCACACAGATGGAGAGGCTCAGTGCATCATGGGAAATCCCCTGGCAGTGTAAGCTTGGATCAGCTGCAGTCTTTAGAGACTTGTTGGTGCAGCCTGATAATAAACTGCATTATTCCAGCCTTGAAGCAACGCATAAACCAACAACCAATAAGACTATCAATAAAACAAATGAACCTTGATTTCAAACTGTACTCTTCAACAGAAAAGACATCTGTAAGTTTCACATTAAAGGCAACTATTTCAAAAATAATTTCAGTGTTTTTGGCCTTTACAGCTATATTTCAAGTCCAGTAGTAGTTACAGAGTCAAAAAACAAGTCACTTGAAAAATACATAGTGTTGGAATGGAAGAATAGAAGAGCTGCAGCAGAGAGGAAGCTGCTGGTGAGTGTGTGGCCACAGAGCTCCTCAGAGCTCCACAGAGCTCCTCAGAGCTCCAGGTCCACAGAGCTCCACAGAGCTCCAGGTCCACAGAGCTCCAGGTCCACAGAGGTCCACAGAGCTCCACAGAGGTCCACGGAGCTCCACAGAGCTCCAGCTCCACAGAGGTCCACAGAGGTCCACAGAGCTCCGCAGAGCTCCACAGAGCTCCAGGTCCACAGAGGTCCACAGAGCTCCACAGAGCTCCACAGAGCTCCACAGAGCTCCAGCTCCACAGAGGTCCACAGAGGTCCACAGAGCTCCGCAGAGCTCCACAGAGGTCCACAGAGGTCCACAGAGCTCCGCAGAGCTCCACAGAGCTCCACAGAGCTCCAGCTCCACAGAGGTCCACAGAGGTCCACAGAGCTCCACAGAGCTCCAGGTCCACAGAGGTCCACAGAGGTCCACAGAGCTCCAGGTCCACAGAGGTCCACGGAGCTCCACAGAGCTCCACAGAGCTCCACAGAGGTCCACAGAGCTCCACAGAGGTCCACGGAGCTCCAGGTCCACAGAGCTCCACAGAGCTCCAGGTCCACAGAGTGTTTACATGAACTGGTCAAATGTCAGGAGGTGAGGAGCTAGTGAACGAAGACAGCACTGCACAACTATGCAATCAAAGTAAGGGTGGTTGTGGTGAGCACACCTGAATGAATGACTGAAACAATGCACCACATGCCGAGCATGCTGAGTGGCCCAGATAAAACTCACCCCCAGTGCTGTGCGACCAACAGGTGCATGCTGCTTCTTCATTTAAATTCTAAATGTTAAAATGGTCACGATGCATCCTCCGGGTGACTCCTCCTTTCAAGAACTTGTACATTCAGAGAGGTGTGTGAGGCCTTCTCGCCGTTGTTGACAGTAATCTCTGTCAGAGCACCTATTCATCTCAAAGTTAAAAATGTGTAAGGAGCGCAGCGGGGCAGAAACGCTGAGTCGACTCAGTGGATGGATGCTTTGAGAATGAGCAAGCAGAGAAGCTGAACCTAGAGCAGCTTCACAAGACTCACAGGATAACAACATCAGCTCAGCGCCTATAGATGAACATCAACAAGCAATAAAGAGTTGTATGTTTCATGAGCACAGTATGTGTTAGAAGAGTGAAGAGTGAGTGTCCATACAGTCACACCAAGCCTCAGCTGAGATCACTGCTCAGTCTCTATTAGGGTCACATGTGAGTTGAGATCAGCTTGAGGAGAATCTAATGCTCAGGGCTTTTACAGAAACTTCACCTGCAGCAGTATTTTTAATCTATACTTATTGCTTTGCAGTGGCAGAAAAGTGTCTTAATTTGATGAGAATGCACACATGTGCTCAATCATTCATGTATCCGTCACCTGGGAGCCATCAGTGCGACCTCCATTAGGAGCAATGCAGCACGAAGGCATCATTTATAATGGAAAAAAACAATCACAAAACATCATGCCCCCTGTCTGTCACTGCCTGTACCTGCTCCCACAACCATCTGGGGACTATCATGGGCTAATTAGCAGCTAATTAATGTTTGATTAAAATGGGGTTGTTAATTAAAAGCACTGGTGGAGGGGTTTGGGACCCTTTTCTTCCTCCCCCTGACACCTCAGGTGCTGGAAGAATATGATCCTTCTCTTGGGGAGTACAGGAAGTTCTGCCAAATTGTAACTGTGCTTACTTCAGAAAGAGAGTTTGCAAAGCCATTAAAAGCAAATTGAATGGGAAGCCGGGGAATAGGAAGATCAAGTTGGCCCGTGAGGAGTGGAGCAGCCACTCTTTGTGTTTGGAGGTGTCATTGCCTCCTGCTGTATTCATGGATGAGGGACCTGCCTCGGACTTTGTTTCAGCTGTGATCTGTGTGCGCTGTGTGAGACAGAGCAGAGGCTAAAACCCACTGTGTGACAATATACTATAAATGAGCTCATGGTGGAGATTTGTTCTCCTGGGTGCAGTTAATCCATACGTGTAGAGGATGACGAATGGCCTTTTGCCTTGTTTTTAGTGGCTTTGATTGAATACCAGCCTCCACTGTCTTGTTTCCAGTAGAACAAATGAATTGCAGTGTGAGTAACCACCAGCACTGGGGCTGCTTCTTCACTATGAACTATTTTTATCTGCTGCCTCTGATGGGAGTAAATGAAAGTTTGGTGAGAGAGCGAGAAGGAAGAGGACTCGAAATGACACATGACTGGAGCAGCGTGTGTGTGTGAGGAGCTGAGAGAGGATGCACACAGCCGCTGGCCATCCTGAGGAGCTGTGTTTTAAGGCCCGGCTAATTGAAAACAGAGTACAACAGGACTCTCAAAAGAAAAACATCCCCTTTATTGCAGCCAGTGATTAACACTGACCTTTAGTTGAGGAGGAAACGTGCTTAAGCTGAGTGGAAGGCAGAGAGCGAGAGAGAGAGAGAGAGAGAGAGAGAGAGACACAAAAGATCAGAGTAATTAATGAGACCTTAAGGCGTTATGCAAATAAAAGATGAATTCCAAAGTTCAAACTCATCACATGGGTACACACACATACACACACGAAGAGTACACAGCCTGTAGGAATTAAAAGTAGTTCACTTCACTGTAACTGACACACTTTTTTCTCTTTGACTCTTCAATTTGTCATTGACTATACCTGATCTATGCTCTTCCACTAACATCTAACAAACTTCAGCCCCACTCCATTCCTGATACTTACGTCACACCTGGTCCTGGGTTCGAACCCTAAGCAGCTCACAACTTTTTCCCGGACGGCCACTAGATGTGGCCGTGCCATGTTCCAGTTGCACCATACAGATACACTGGTGAGATTCATGCTCATAAGATGCAAAGCTAAACTGGCTGCTGGATGTCCCCAGTCTCAGTCAGCTGTCACACTCAACACTCATGGGATGTATGTGCTGGATTCTTTTTTCACTCAAGAAAGTTAAGCTAAGATATCGTTTAACCCTTTATTGGGCAAGTGACTATTTTTGGTAATTTCCGAACAATTTATTAAAGTGAAAAAATTTACAACAGAAATAAAGTTTAGTTATGTCTCAGATTATATTTTTAGATTTCAATGAGTGCCTTATAAAGTGTTTAATTTACACCTAGAACCAGATCCTCACCAAGACCTTTGGAGCATAGTCTAATATTCCACTGCATTGCCTTTACCCAGCACAAGTTCCTTGGCAGAAGTAATGATCCTATAACTGATGATTGAACTTTGCTTAAACGCAGCTCTATTCTGATAACGAGACTGAAGGTAATCTGTGTGAAGCTGAGCACGGCTTTCTTAACTCTTTTCAGTTTTCATTTGATTCTCTTTTTACCTTTGCTATCGTTCCACGTTTTCACCACCCTCCATTTCTTTTACATTCAGCACTCTATGGCTGTTTGCACAATCTTTGAAAGTCATATACACATGGGATTTTAAAAAGGCCCTGACACAGTACCACAGATCAATATTGACATTTCTAATTTTCTTCTCTTTCCCTATTGTGATAGTGATATGATGTCAAGTTCATGAAAGCTTCATATTTGGTGAAGCAGCTGATGTCTGTTAGGTCTAATAGGAAATATTTACATAACTACACCTAATACGTCACTAGACATTTTGATAAATTCTTACCACATCAGCAGAGATTTACATCCAGTAGAAACTACAAATTTCAAATTTCAGTTTTCATAAAAGCTGCAAATGTCACCATACATTTGCATAGAAACACCACATGCCATTTTTTTTTGCCATATCATCATATATTAGCCGACAAATTCCCTTTGTCAGCACATTTTTTTTCATTATGCCTCTCACCATGCCATCGCAGATATGCACAGAAAGTTCCTGTCACCATGATCTGCATAGGAAACTAGATTTGACCACATATTTGCAAAATAGCAACACAGATAACTAATTTCCATAACACTGGTCACAAATTAGGATGACTGCATAATTGGTGGTATGAAAACTCTATACCATATGGATGCATTTCACAAACATTTGCATAAAACATAATGTCACCATAGATTAGCATAAACCCCCCAATGACATGAAGTGTACCCATTTGGAATGTAAATGCACTATGCTACTTGCCTGAAACTACAACATTCATTGAGCAGCATTAGTGCCGGCAGAGGAGCGCTGGGACCCCCCACACTCTGCAGGGGGGGAAGAGCAGAGTCTCTGCTAAACTGAAGGTGCATACAACAAACAGACTTTCCATTGCCAGATGTTTGTACGTTTGTTGTGCTGTGCTCAGGGAGGTGTATCAGTGCTGTATGTCAGTGAACTGAAGCCAGCATCCAGTTGGCCCATGGCCTGAACAAGTCACCATGACTGCAGTGTACTGAGGCCCGTCACATGCTGGTGTATGTGAATGTGTGAGTGTGAAGGAAGCGCCATCTCATGGTGACACCCTGCAATTGAATGAACAGTGCTTGAGTGGGTTTGTTTACCTTGAAATGGAGACATGGCTGGTTAGGCAGCAGGGGGAGGGGGGACTCCCAGTGGCTGGATAATGGCTGGAGAGTGGAGCCCAGCCGGCTGGCAGTCACAGAGCCTCCAGCAAGGAGCAGCAGCTTTAGATGACTACTACTGTAGTACATCAAATCTAGGGGGAATGACTTGGATCACATTTTTTTATTTAACAAACTGTTGTATTTGCTAAAAATAATTCTTCTTGTTATTATTCGTATTATATTCTGACACGTAATACATCCTTGTGTTCTTATTGTCATCTCTTCCTCAGTTTGCACTGACTTTCTTCCAGTTCGACCAACTGTCACTGCTGCATATACTGTTCATATTGTCACTGCTATTCATCCTGAATGCATCTCAATGCATTCCTATCACACTGTTCATACTCCATATATCCCAGTGTATTCATATCTAACCCTCACTAATTATTTATGTAGTACCACTTTACTGATTTCTGCACTTCTGGTTAGACACTCCAAAGCATCTTGTTGTCTCAGTACTTTCAGGCCAGTGTTCACTGTGTACAACAACAACCATATAGAAGATATAAAATATATAAAAAATATATGATATATAATAAATCATTATTGTCATTGTTGTTGTTGTAACGCACAATGAGAACATCTTTCTCGACTGTAAGAATTCCTTTTTTATGGTATGTAGTTCTTTTATAGTTGAATCCCCCTCCATTTCTTTATTATATTTAATGGCCAATTCTTTCATTTTAAATTTTTTTATAGTTTCGGAGAAATGGGCTGTGTAATGGAACTAATTGCAGTGTAGGGGAGGATAATAATCATAGGTCAGCTGGAGATTGTAGAACCATTAACATTATACGATATATATGCTTTGATGAGGATGCACATAGTGCTGGACATCAATGGGATTAACCTGTTTGCATAAGTGATATTACTTATGCCTTATGTCACGCCTCTTTCATTGTCAGGTTTGTCTTTTGTTTGATACTTTGTCTCGCCATTTTGCCTCTGTGCCTTTTCCTCGCTTGAGTGATTTTCAGTTCAGTACTTTTTCCCTTATCCTCGATAGAGCGACTTTGATTTGTACTTTGTTCACTTATTTACCTCGTGATTTTGAGTTGATTCCTTTAATAAAGACTTTTTCTTGGATAAAACCAGCTTTTGAGTCGTGCATTTGGGTTCAGTTAAAACCCGGGTCTTGTCAGTTAATTTAAGCCCTAAGCTATTTTTCAAGCCTCTGCTCGAAAATTACATACCCATAGTAAAAAGAGTGTATCTCTGCAACCACAAGGTCTATTTGAATAATTCTTGTGTCATAATAAAGGGAACACTTGTAAGTTTAAATATGTTGTGTAAATATCAGTATATATGTTACTGGGTAAGAGTAAATGAAGATGGCACACAGCACAAATGAAAAAGTTCAGGTTCGCCTGAAAAAAAGAGGCACTTTTAGGATAATAAAATGATCCAGCTGCAGCTCTAAACTTCTATCAAATCATAGCACAATATGTGAGCATTGTCTCTGCAAAGTTTGACTCTGATAAAGTGAAGCAGAACAAAACTAGCGGTTTTAGTGCAGACAGTGCAGGCCAGGTCACATCTTGGCACAGCTTGTGACATCATGGTGAAATTGCGTGAAATTCGCTGTGCTACGTGAATTTACTTCTTTCCCGGTATTCTAGGAACACAGTTGCTCACAAAAAAGCTTTGTATTATTCTAACACGCCTTTTGCGTAAAGCCGATAAGACTAGTATAGTGCTGTATGTGGATACGCGAGGCTGTATCTCCGTCATGGATTGGTTGATTCCAGTGATTGACACCTCCTTTGAAGCGTTAGAGCCAATACAATACAGGGATAGTCACCAAAGTGAGATTGACAGCACCGTTAGCCAATTAGAAGCCCCAAGACGTATCACGTACGGCAGCATGCCTTGCGCCCCAGCCAATCCCGTGCCCCCTCGTATGTAAATGAAGCCTCCCAGAGACATCCGGGTTGTTTGCATTGTAGCTAAGGAAGTAGTGCTAACTGTTTGCGGTGTGGATTTACCGATAAACAAACTTTTCATGGCGAAACAGCTAAGGTCAGAGAAATTTTACGACGATAGTTTGACAAAGCGATTTGTGTTTTTGCTGTTGTTTGTGTTGTTTGTGGCTGTTGCTTTGGTTTTAGAGAGCTTTGATGGATATGGTTTGAATCTGTGGACTGTCTGCTTTCGTTTGAGGGGTTGTTTGTCCGTTTTGCATACAGTAGCACAGCGCTATAGCCAGAAATATGGCGAGTGGGTTGACTTGGTGGCGCTGTATTGATTTCTATATTTGATCATTCATTTAGCTGGCGTTTGAACTGTGTTTGGTGCATGTAAAAATGGCTTATATGTTCTTGTAGCCTAGGTTCTGCTGTTTCATTTGATGTGTAGCATTACTATATTCTCTCATGATAAGTGCATTGTTTCACACTATTTCTTCCTCTTAAGCAGGAGCAGGAGAAGCTCCCCAGTTGGGGAGCTCTCGGGCTCAAAGAGTTAAAATAACAAATGGTACTCAACTAATGTTGGGGAGCTTAGCACAGGATTAATGTCTATGTGGTTGAAAGCATTACCTTTCTCAAGCTTCACAGGACTTCCTTGAGAAGTCCCACAGGTCTTGCTTGTGAGTTGACACTGACACTGGTTCTGTCATGTTCAGACTGAGAGTGGACAGGACTGTGAGCTGAACTGTTCCATCTTGTTTTATAGATGTTTTTCTTTTATGTTTTAATATAATGCATTTTTTAAAATGTGACTGTGGGCTCACAATATCAAGTCATAGATGCTTGAAAGTAATGGATGACTCCAGACTGTTATCTGTTGTGCACTCGCAGTTATGATGTTCAGAATAAAGAAGTCTTTCCTGGTTAAATGTCTGTGGCTGGACATGACTGCTCCGTGCCTCTAATGTTTGTCTGGACACTGAGCTGTGGTGTCACACAGTAAACAGACCGAGCTGTCACTTTTAATACATTTGGACTTTCTCTAGTTTGACAAGTATTAGTTGTCGCCTCTGGACTGAGTGAGATTTGTTGGTTTGCTTGTAGTCTGTAGGGAAAGTCGCTTGTGAGAATATTTTTTTTAATATATTTTTTTTCATTCTTGGTAGTAGTACTGTGTAATGGGCTGCTAAGTTAGCTTTTACTGAAGTAACTAATACTGTAGGCCATTTTATGAATGCCAAGCATAACAGGAGTGTTTAATTCATGTTTTTGATTCATTACAATTTTTAATTAATATTTTTTGTTTTTTTCAAAATCAGCAGTGCTCTGTGAGTACAGTTTTATGAACGTTGTCTTTGTGATGGAAATGCAAATCTTGTGTCCTGACCAGTTCAGTGTTAATCTTCAGCCTGGCTCCAGACCTCTGAATCACTGTCCTCATGTCCGTCCCCAGTACGTCTCGTTTACGATGGCTACTCCATTTATTTGAGAAATTACAAGCCAATCAGAGCTTTTATTAAGAATGGGACATCATTTTTCTATCAGATGGACCGACAGCAGAAGAAAAAAGAAAAAAAAGAAAAACAATAATTCAGTACCTATGTGCTAGTTTTTTTGGAGCTTCCAACACATTTCATGACATTCATTTGCAGATGGTTTTTACGTGTTTGTCATGCAGATGGCTCAGTTGTCACATATTTTAGGTATGGTAGGTTTGGTCACATGAGAGCAGGCCACTGTCTGTGGCAGTAGATGGTAACTACTGTTCAGACATGGTCTCAGATGGCGAGCAGGTCTGTCTGCACAGTAACATACAGTAGGACAGGACAGACCTGCTGCATGATGCACCCGTGAAACAGTTGTGGTTTGGTCAGGTTTAGGCCTCAGAACTACTTGGTCAGGTTTAGAAGATCTCTGGGGGTGAGGTTTGTGGTTCTGCCAGACTGCAGACCCTTCTCATCCACCCAGTCCTGGTTGACTCCTGGTGGTCATTGACCACTTCATGAAGGATGATTTTAAATGATGAAGAGCAGCAGTGGGTTGTTTGACCTTTATGGAGCAGTTTTCTATTACTGAGAATAGGGAAACTGTAATACTGTAAACATTTCAGTGTTATTGGCACTGAACCAGTAGGCATACTGAAAATACTCCTCTCAAAGACGTGTTTATGTCCGAGCTACTTGGAAACAAAGCAAGTCTTAGTATCTCTACATTTCTTCTCTTCCACCGATGAATCCTCTTACTTTTGCTGCTGCACTCGACTCATTTCTCTACATGACTGAATTATCTTCGGACATGTGTGTTAAGGCAGTTTATATACACATTAAAAAATAGGCTGTTCTTCACAAGAATAAGCTCATCCAAGAGACAGGTAAACAAAAAGGAGGGAGAGAGTACAAGGGAGAAGACAGGGAATGACTAAGAGATAGATGGAAGGAATTAAAAGGACAGAAAGGGAGAGAGAGAGAGAGACAGAGGGAGAGGGGAGATGAAGGGAAGCCAGAGCACTTCAAACAGCTCTCAGCCTCTTCCATGCGCAGTAATAATAAATGGGGCTTCATTATTTAGCTGTGTATGTCTGTAGTGCTGCTGCTGCCAGTTACATTGCAAACCCCATGTCTACTTATAACTCTGTTATTCTCCTATTTACTAATCCAGGAGAGAGAGAAGCCCTGTTTGAAGAGTGTGTGTTTGTGTATGTGTGGGGGCACACACAATCCTGCCTGGTGCATTTGAGGGTGTGTGTGTGTGTGTGTTTGTATGTCTATTTTGCCAAGGGAGATGATTATCTATTTACAGATGCCACCCACTAAATCCCATGACCCTCCACTGCGGGGGCTGGATGAGAAAGAGGTAAAGAGACAGAAAAACAGCGAAAGAAAGTGTGAGGCAGAGATGTTTAATATTATTGTTGTTGCTCATGCCAGCTGTCATTACCAGCACCGCCTTTGAAGCCCCTTACCTCACCTTCATCGTACCACCTTTTTGTACAGCCTATACTGCAAATTATGAGTTTCCCTCGTGGTGCTAAGATAGATGTTGGCTGCTGCTCTGCCGGGCCCATTAGCAGGTATCATATCTGTGTTGAGGTATTAACACCAGCTGTTATCCTGGGGAGGGGAGGATGTGTAAAGGGAGCGTTCAGGTGGGCTGCAGAGCGTCTACAGTCAGCCTGAGAGGAGCTGAGGTGCTGTGCTGGGACACATCCAGGGACCTACTCTGCAGAAGAACCTACAGTGTGAGGATATGTATGTGTGTGTGTATTTTCAGTGTATGCACAAAGCTGCCTGATATTCACGCAGAATTGCTATTGTTGTCAGTGCATTATTCAGTTTGACTTCTTGTTAGTTTAAGGGTGAATCATTTTATTTTTCATGGTAGGAACTGATGTACTGCATCCTGGGTATTTAAGGAGTCATCTCCCATTGCACTGGGTGGCTTTCCAGTGACATGAACACAGACACTGTATTTGATTTAGAGTCAGGCCCATATACAATGTCCTGCTTTTGGAAATACTCAAAGTGACAAAAGAGGATTAATCCTCCTCTGAAAATAGTTCCAACAAATGCAAAATACAAACAAACAATTTTTTCCCTCAGCTAGACGTCCAGATTTTAAGGGAGTTGTGTTTCTCACTGATGACAAAAGACTGTTGTGGAGTTCCTGTTGTTCTCGGCCATTGAAGTTAGTGGTGACATTTCTTGTAGTTTATGATGTTACAAAGTGAAAAATGTGCTTTTAACCACCTTCATCTTGGAGGGTGAGCAGGGATGGAAGTGATACTTTCCATATACTCTTGTTACTGTATCAAATAGTTTTTTGTGTACATTTTTTTTAATTCTGTTTTTTTCAGTTCAAATATTTTTATTACAAGTGTTGTACTTCACAACATTTCAAATTGCATCAAACACAGAGTTAAAAAAAAAAAAAGTCCCATTCATGATAAACCATGTGAGAATGAAAGGAAGAAAAAGAGCCAGATGAAGAGCGTCAGCACAGAGGCTGCTGTTGTGTGTTCAGTGGAGTGTCAGAGGTTGATGGGGGGGATGGTCGCCCCCAGCATGGGTCCAACAGTTTAAATGCTGTGAACATGCACAACTACAAAAGGTTACATCTACTCTAATCATTCATGGATCAACAGTGTGTCTTCACTTCGGAACTGTTACCTTCAGTTGGCTCTGCACAGCCTTTCTGCTGTTTCTGAAAATCCCACTCACAAAGAGTCTTTCCATCACCTGTTTTTATGCGCATTTTCAGTTGGTGCATAAAAAATTGTAATGAAAAGTGTAAAGAAATATATTGCAGAAAGATGTATGTGCTTGGCTGAGGTGGAAAAGTTAACGCAGAGAAAGAAATAGTGCATGTGTAAACTGAGGAGACCTGAGGACACTTTAACGTTCCTTAAATTAATACATGAAGCAGAATGGAAATGTCTTATTTTGCTCATGTTTTCTACATTGTTTTCCTCTGTTTGAGGTTTTGACTGGTAATTCTGACAGTTATTGATCTTGAGCTGCGTTATTTCCCTCAGTGATGCTGCATCCTGCTGCTCATTCTATCAGCACACTATGAGACTTAATGCACATGCTACAGTGTCAGTAGCTTTTTTATTTCATTGTCAGTCATGTTTGTTTTGAGTTTTTGAGTTTTGCCTTCTCTGTTTAATTCTAGTAAGGCTACTCTCAGGAAGGTATGTTTTTAATTGATAACTGATCATCACGTTCTGTTACACCAGTGCTCGGTCAGATCTCCCCACTAATGCAAATACAGCAGAACTGTTGTTATGTAAAGAACTATATACAACAGCCAATCTCACAATACAAGTCATGTGACTAACATACTTTAATTTTAATGTACAGTTGGGCTACTCTTTAAGTGCAGGATGATTTTGCGCTGGTTGGTTAAATTTATTTTGCAATTATATTATTTTAATAATATCTGTAAAGACACATCCATAATTCCATAATTTAAATGAAATTATTTATTACTGTTCATCCAATCAACTTCACATCTGGGCAGATAGCTCAGGACCACAGGAACTGCAGTGTTGAGTGTGAAGTAGTTTTGATTAGTGGATCTCGAGAAACATGAAAAAAGAAACATTACATGAGGACACACTCCCCTCCTCTCTTTCAATAAGATGATGAAAATCTGTCTGTCTTATCTTCAGATCACAGTTTAACATGAACACTAAGACCAGGGTCTGGTTTGCTTGGTTGTTTCTTCAATCAGAAACAACTGACGGTGGCAGCACCAGATGTGTGAATCACTGGGCAAACCTGCTCAGTCAGTGGGTCATAGGGAACGCTGCATCGGGCTGTTCAGGAGGAGAAGTGAGCTGAGTGTTGAGCAGTTCAATGTTTTATTTTGAGAAAAAAAGACCCCAAAACAATTATTACTTGAAATGTCAGCACAGTGTGAATGTCACAGATGAACACACACACACGCACACGCACACACACACGCACACGCACACACGCACACGCACACACACACACACACACACACACACACACGCACACACACGCACACACACACTTTTCCCCAACCATTTCTTGGTGCAACAGCCACCTCATCATTTCCTCCATTTCCCTCTGGAGCAGTGCAGCCAAAGATCTGTCCATTGGACCAGTGCAGCAGCATGATGCTAGTCTAATAGCTGATTTCACCTTTAAAATGAAATGTGCTGGAGAGCAGCAGAGCCTGTGCATGGGCTGACTTAAAAACACCAGTTTGTAATCCTGATAAAGTGACGTCGAACCAAAGCCAGGTGCAGGCTCTGCACTGTGACACTCTCCAGGAGAAAAGTACGACATGTGAGATTAAAGGAACTGGAACTACAATAAGTTCTGGCAATGTCATACTATGTCATAGTGTCATGGCAATTTGATTCAGAGGTAAAAAATTGAATATGCGCTAGATGTTTTTTTTCTTTTTTTAAGTTGAGCTGGATCAGAGAGAAGGACAAAGAAGAACAGAGGAAGAGGAGTGAGGCAGGGAGACCTGTTCCCTCAGAGCTTCACTACCTGTCATGGTGTGCTGAGTTTAGTCTCACTGAAACACACACACACACACACACACACACACACAGCAGAGGTCCTTGCCTCATCTCTCAGCCCTGTTCCCCTGGTCATTTCTTTCTCTTTCTATCATAAGCCCTTGCTTGCTCTGTGATGTGTGTGACAGCGACATGTGTGTGAGTGTGAGTGTGTGTCACTCTCTTTGTCGCTCATTACCACCACTGCTCCGCTCATTGTTTGCATTGGCATTTGTGAATGCATCCACATTATGTGCATTTGCATTGCACTGACACTCTGGCATGTATAGTGCAATGTGTATTTGTGTTTGTATTTGCACTCACTCTCTGGCTGGCACAGCGCAGCAGCTCGTGTGCTCAGCCCACACCACACAGATCACACACACACAGCTCGCCTTCCTTCTCTCTCTCATGCCCCCTCCTCCTCCTCTCTCTCTCTTTCTCACTCTCTCTCTCCATCTCAGTCTCTGGCTCAGAGTAGCACGTTCGACAGAGCGGGATAACAGACGAGAGTGTGCGTTTGTGAGGTGTGTGCGTGTGTCCAGAGCAGCAGTCGCAGAGAAAACAGAGAGAGAGAGAGAAAGAGAGAGAGAGATGCAGAGGCAGGACTGAGCGGACTGAGAGAAAGCAACACTCCTCACCACCGTGAGTACTGTACTGTATGTGAATGCTTTTCTCCATGCTGGTTCCTCACTGACTGACCAGGCTGTGTGTGACAGTGTGCAGAGCCAGCAGCAGGAGGACAGTAGAGATGCATGTCAACACGCACATGAGCACTTTCCAATTGTTGGCTGGAGTCACACTGTGTTCCTCAGTCTGAAGCTGCAGCATGTGTGTGTGTACATGTGTGTGTGTGTAGAAGTGTAGATGTGTATTGAAGTGACTTGTATTAATACAGAAAAAATTAGAGCTCTTGGTGCTTTTTCATGTTTTGATGCTGGTGTGAGTTTTCCATTGTTTTTCTGCTTCTTTCATCTGGTGGTGATGCGGTTTTTTACACCTGCAGGCTTTCCCCACAGGCTTCACATACTTCATCCAGTTTGGTGTCTGGAACGTCTTTTGATTGGAACATTGCATAAATCAGACTCTGTGTAGACCTTCCACAGTGAAGAAGGTGCAGGTCAACACACACACAGTTCCACAGTGAGGTGTGCTGAACTTTTTTCTTCTTTTGCCATCTGCTCTCGTTCCTGAGGGAATGTTCCTTCAACTGATTTATTCTCTCACATGCAAGTATGTTTATAACATTGGTTGAGTGCGTAGCTCTGATCTATATTCTCAGATGAAACAATGCCATGCTTTCCTGAGTGGTGTTTCCTTGCTCCGGCAGAGCTGGGAGGGGGGGGGGCGTACCAGAGGTGTGTTGTGAAGTGCGGTGCTGATGCTGAGGACAGCAGGGACAAGAGGTGAGGGGGGAGGAAGGAGAGAGCTAAAAAAAAAAAAAGGATTCTAACTTCTTTAAAAGAGGGATTATGATAACTGCTGCCATCCTTTCTTTCCCCCCTTACTCACACACAGTAATTATTTCTGGAAAGCCACTTCCTTTGTGTGTCTTCTCTGTGGCTTCAGTCAGCTCTGTTTCCCTTCATCAGACGGCCTCAAGTCAAAATCAGCTGCTACAGAACTGTTTGAATGGCTCTGGAAGACGTTTCTCTGGCTCTGCCGGGTTGGGCTGACATTTCACATTTGTTGCAACTCTTTTAAATTAACAACCAGTGACTTTCATTTTTGTAACATTTTTGTTTAATCTTGAATAATTCATCGTCCATCCAGAACAGTGTGCATGGTTGAGCTTTACTGTCATACTGTGTACATGTATGTGGAGAAAGATTCTTTACTTAGAATAATATGTCTCTCATATAATGAAATGTTTCCAGCTGCACAGACGTGTGCACATTTGTCAAATATAGCAGTAAAATGCACCAATGAATTCCATGAGTATCTGCAGACGAGTTTGTTCCACATATGTGTGTGTGTGTGTGCGTGAGTGTGTGAGGGAGGGTGTTTTCCTGCAGGATAAAGCCATGTTAGCTGGGGTCTGCCAGGCTCTGGAGGGAAGTGTGGAGGGGAGGATATCTGTGGCTTTTGTCAGGATTTACTCTCACAATAAGGATTTAATGGGTGACACTTGGGCAGGGTGTGTCGACATCAAAGCGGCTTCTCGGCGTGGAGCAGCAGCGAGCAGCAGTGCATCAGAAAACGCTGCTGCTGTGTGGAGGCTGGCACAAAGTTGAAAGAGGGGACGAGTGTAAGCGTGTCGGATCATTGCTGGGTCCATGCTCGTGTGTTTTCAGTTGTCTATGTAAAGAGGTAATGCTCTTAGTATGAGGGTGCAAACACAGGCATGTAGATCCCCCATGGAGTCTTTACACAGGGAAATACAACATGTGTGGCTGCAGGCATTCTCTAACATTTATTTTTATATTTTTATATTTGCCACAACTTAAACTAAAAGCCAAAAAAAAGACTAACAATTGATACTAAATGAAAAACATCTGTCTGCTCACAATGAAGACTAATTGAGGAAAACCTGTATAAATGACTGTTTGATCATGACCCAATAATATCTACAATAACAATCCATTCTGAATGACATTCTCCATTTACATCTCTGTCTCTCCTGAGCAGAACATTACACTTTACCCTTCCACTGCGTCTGTAATTTATCACACCAATTTTCACAGGCAGACGCCATTCAAAAAATGTTCTCCTCTGAAGGCAGCTGCCCTCATGCATACAAAACCCACTCCATTTGGAGCTGTGTTCAAAAATTCCTCCGCGTCCTTTTGGTAGGATTGGTTTGAGTTTTTCACACATGGCCTAATCTCTTTGAACTGAGGTGTTATCCTAGCCCACTGCTGTCGCTTGTTGCACCTACATGCTGCTTTCACTGAGCATCTTTGTTGGTTTAAAAGTGAATGTACTGTACAGTGTGTGTGTGTGTGTGTGTGTGTGTGTGTGTGTGTGTGTGTGTGAGCATGCTTTCTGCTATTGTCTCGCGTGCTGTACTGACAGCACAGATAAGTCCTAATCCCTCCTCTACCCCAGAATGAGAGATGGATGGAGAGAAAGATGAAAGAGAGACATGAGTGTTGCACAGTGACAAGTGTGTGTGTGCTGTCATGTGTATTGATGAAGACAATGCATCAATGATGGCTTCCAGAAAAGAGCAAGTGCTGAATTTGCATGTGAACGAGTGCTTTAACAGAGCTGTGAACCGTGGTGGGGGTTTTTTTGCGTGAGGCCGGAATTGTTCAGAAACAGGTGTTGCACAAATCACGGCTAACACTTTCTCTTCCAAAATATTTCCCCCAGCTCTTATTCTCTGTATTCTCTGTTGCCGTTTGCTTTGACAGCAGTTTCAATAGGAGTTGGCCTCTGATTTAGGAAACATCCAAAAATGATTTGGAAGATGGCCAGAAAAAGACTGGTGTTTGTTTTGTCCTTTTAAATCCATGACAACATAATGGACTGACATAATGTACAAAGAATAAAAGTTTGAAAACATCCAGGACTTTATTTTAAATTTTGTCCTCTTTTGTAATTATGGATGTGATCGTGTTAAAACACAGATACCAACAGTGACACCAGCCTCTCACAAAGCACAGTCTTCCACCCATTGTTAACCCTGTATCACTGAATGTAACATATATGATCCATGAGCTTTGGAGGCTCCTCCATCATCAGTGTGCAAAATAAAAAGGTACTGAACCACAAAATGAGCCAAAATAAACAAAGTGTTCCTCTTCACCTGCCAGCTCTGTTGGTGGATCTCTCATTGCTGCATGAGAGCAGATAGGAGCTTATACAGAGGAATAACAATAATAAATAGTGGAATAAAAATACAAACATCTTCTTGTTTGGAACTAGAATGATCAGTTTGTTACATGTTTTTGTTGAATGAAATTAAATGAAACTTTGAGCATCAAATGATGATGTCTCAAATATGACAAAAATTGAAACTCATATATGGAAATTGATATTTGAATTTTTGTTTGTTTGTTTGTTCAGAAAGACCAGTAAAGGCTCTAGTTTCAAAGAATTGGAATTTTCTGTCAATTATTTCATGGTTCAGGTTTTACAGGGTTAGGCATTATTCTTAATGTGTGTGAAGGCATCATCTGTGTGTGTGTTTTGGAGATCGTCTGTGTCATGATTGTTGAAACGACGCTGCAGTGGAAGAGAATAGAGCTGACTGTCTGAGCTTTTCCAATGAAAAAGAGGGGCTGGTAAATCTGGCTTTCAGCTGCCACTCTTGTCATCGGCCGAGGGTCCGCAGAGAGTCTCATTGTCAGCTTCATCTGGAATCTTCTCTTTTAATTCACGTTGTCTGAGGTTGCTGGGTAATAATTTGTCCTCACACATGGCTGACCAGTGTGTGTCCAGGAAATCCTCTACAAGTAAAACAGTACAGCTAAACATGTTGGGTGTGGTATTCTAATGCTTCCCTTTATGAAGGAAGCACTAGAGTTCACTTAGATGCTGTTAGCGAGATCATTTCTACCACTTTGTCCAGTCACGCTTTATTACACATTAGTTCACTGAAAGTGAGCTGAAAAACAGTCTCTAGACATGTTTTCAGATACGTTGCCTTTGCTGAAGTCATATTTCATATCTCTGATTTTTAAGATCAGTTCATGTTGTTGCAGATCATACAGGTCACTGAAAAAAGGCCAGCTGAGATCTTGTTAAAGAAGCAGAGCTGTGAATGATCTGTCGTGATTAGACGCGGGATGCACTCATGCTAAAAGAATAATTCCAACATGGCCTAAAGCCATGCAGTGTAATAAACCATGAGAGAAATGTTGCTGGTTTTAATTCATGTCTGATGTTGTTTAAATGCCTGCCTTGTAATTACATATACTTTACTGAATCTAAAGAATGATGGAAGGCTGCAATGCCAGCATCGTAGTACATCCAACGAGTCTGTACTTTTCATTTCTGGTCATACATGTGGCTCATGTTCTTAAGGAATTCAACTCTTCCTATTGGTGTTGACATTGACGTCAGATGTTTTTTTGGTCTTGACTGAACGTGAACATGTGTGGAGCACACACTATTTAAACTGTCAAGTACCGAAAGTTACTCTTTAATGAGATATCAATTTTAGATTTTTCTTTTTTAAACAAAATATTTACAGCTGATCGTCTTTAGACAATATTTAACATTTGATAACTTATGTTGTTACATATGAAATAAAGGGTCTATTCCTCAAAGTGTGGTATTGACTACTGATGATGTATTGACTCCTATTATTATAGAGCTTCACACTAACTCCATCTCATGTGTCACAGCCAGAGTTTCAGTTGTCCTCGCTAAGTAATATCCAATCATGTTGAGCTCTTCATTGTAAGGCCGGAGTATGTATGTATTTGACCGTACTGAGAAAATATTAACATGTAATATTACATTAATAAAACAGTCATAGTAAATAAATAAGTAAATTAATGAAAGCATCAAATGACAATGACATATATAAATAAGTGTTGACATATATATATATATATATATATATATATATATATATATATATAAAGAATTTAAGTTAAGTAATTAAGCTTGATCTTCCCAAACTATATTAATTACTAGGTAATAAATCAATAAGCAATGAAATGTAAACGTAAATCTACATCCACTGAAATAGATAAATATTTTTTATTACAAAACTTGATTTAAAAAAAAAAAGAATTCTGATAAATTCTAGCTGCATTTAAAAAAAAAACCAAAAAACTTATTTCCCTGCAGCTTGTTGCTTTTCCTCCAAAGGCAGGATGGCAGACTCATGTCAGCTTGACACTTGCTTGTTAATCAACCTCCAAGGTGGGATCAGCTCTTATGATTGGCTGCTGTCATGCTCAATAAGAAACAAATACTGTAAGCACAGTTTTACAATAACTCTTCACATGTGATTTCTCATCTACGCTGGATTTGCAGTATGTGTGCAGATGAATGAATCGTGTGTGTGTGTGTGTGTGTGTGTGTGTGTGTGAGAGAGAGAGAGAGAGAGAGAGGGAGAGAGTCTGACGTCCAGGTAGAGATATTTGGCTGGTAGCCATAGATATCCTCATTAGACTGCCTCATATTTGGCTCAGTATTTAAATGTTTGTGTGCATACCAACTGCACACAACACTGGCAAAGCAAGTAGCAAGTGAAGTGAAGATAGTGGAGGCAGATAGTGGAGGTGCTGACCTCACCTCCTCTGGATGTGTATCAGTGCGTGTGTGTTGGAGAAAGAGATGACTGGCACTCTAAAACATCTATTTGATTATGTTCAGTGGAGAGCTTTCTCTCCTCAGCCGTATTTATATGGGCACACTGCCGCCTGGACACACCTATAATCTGTTGTTGCTCCACACGTTTCCAACCTCTCTGACACGCATGTTAGCTCCCCTTCCTCTCGCCATCTGTTTAAAGCTATCGTTGTATTTTTCTCTGACACTTTCAAACATTCATCTTGTCTCAAATCAGAGACTCTGTCCTCAGGCCTTTCAGCCCTCCTGCTGACTTCCTGTGGGCCGCCGACCTCATGCTTTCACTCATCCACATCACCTGCACTCACTGAGCCAACAGTTGTTTTCACCTGGGCAGCTCTGCTCTGAACGGAGGCTCAGCCCTTTGTCAAACCTCCTCGTCTGGCATTGTGGGCTAACAGGCCTGATGGTGGTGCGACAGCACCAACATGTAGACCACATGAGCAGATGTGTTCAGATGCTTTGAGCTGTCAGGCATTATGAAAAACTTTCAAACTTATTAAACCTATTACACTGAATCTTCACACTGTCCTGCAAAACAGTCCGATTTTTGAATGATCAAAAATGATGCCCGCAGTGCATCAAAAGATTTTTAGCATTTTTAACAGTTATACACAGCAAATTCTTGTGTAAACTAAATGGAGCATCTGCATAAATCACTGTATTACATATGGAAAAAGTCAATCTTAGTAAAAATAAATCACTGACATCTCCTTGTTGTCTAGATACATAAATAATGCAGAAATGTATTTGCCATTTGTCTGCTCTTCTTTTTTGGTTTTCCTCTTCCTCCTCTACATTTTCTTCTCACTGCTCAGAGTGCACTGTGGACTCACTTCTCCATGGGTTCATTTAGATTAGCTGTTAGCCTTTATGCACAGTTTGTCCTTAGGGACGGCTGTAGCTCGCTGCTCTTTCTTTGGTGTATGTTACAAATGTGTTGCCGTTTGTGTCGGCCTGTAGCAAGGGCGGAGGTTTGATTTTGACATTGGATGGGACATGAAAGCGGTCTGCGGGGGTCCCCTTGGAAGCTCAGGCTTTTTTGCATTTATGATTCTGTCCACAGTTTCATGCCATCTACAATCTTTATTTATGGATATGGTAGCCATCCATATGTTTCTGAGAGGGCTGCACGGTGGCCTCCTTCAGTCCAAAATCATGCTGAGGTTAATTGACTACTCTAAATTGCCCCCTGATTTTTGTGTGTAAACCAACAACATTACAGTTTAACTTCGTGTACTTAAAGTAGAACATCCAGCAGGTGACTAATGGCCAACAAGCAGACATTTTAACTTTATTCCAGCCACAGCACTAGTGCCAGCGTTTCCATCACCGTCATAGTACCTATAATGTAAGGGAAGCATCTACAGGCAGAATCTGGTGTTGCAGTCCATGGAACCAATAATGTAAAGTACCATAATTACACAAGAAATTATTTACTTGTATTTTCCAGCTGGAACCTTGATGGATATATTTTAAGGTACGTACTGTTTTCAAAAACAATGATCTGTACATTTGTAATTCCATCTATATATATACGTCAAATAATAGTGGGGACTGTACTAAAGAGCTCAGAATCCACTGCCTTACTCCTGTTTGAAGGGCACAAACATATGCCTACATATGTCTTTAACAGAAGAGACAGCAGCACTGTTCAATCTCACTGGTGTCACTGTTGTTGTGAGTGGACTGAAATGTTCTTCAGGTTCAGCTGATGAGACTGGGAGACTAAAAGCAGCCAAACAAGGATTTCAACTTGATCTAATAACACTTCAGCTGTTATCATATTAACCACTTCAGCATGGGATGTGACCAAAACCATAGCTAGATAGATTCCCCCTGTTTAGCTCTGGGTACTGATCAACAATGTTACTTACTTTTCAGTCAATAGAGTTTCCTCCAGTTTTGGTAAGACATCTACATCTGGTTGGTTGAACCTTAAACTGGACATCCCCAAGATGTAGCATTTTGTAGGACTCAGTTCTGCTGTGGCCCTCAGGGGACTGTGCCTACCAGTGCATCGTTTTGTCTGTCTTTGGTGAGGAATGATTGAAGGGAACCTGACTACTAACATCTCACCAAGTAATTATTCATGCTTTCACAAAGTGAATTTGTGCCTGATCAGCAACATTGCTTGTACATCATTTTTTGCAGTCCATCCAGTGCCATGGTGTTCAGTAAAGTGCTTTAGTGTCTTGACTCTTCTCTTAAAGACTGACAGTGACTGTGCAGATGGAACAGAGCTCAGTAACTTGTTCCACCACCAGGGAAGCACAGAGGAGAAGAGTCTAGCTGCCGACCTCGGCCCTGTTGTGGTGGTGCTATCAGGTGTCTTTCATAGCATACAGTCCATACCAAAGTGAAGAGAAAGAGAAGAGAAGGAATATCTCATCTACTCTGTCATGGTTCTGTGTCAGGACCTTGGTCTCATTATTTGAATAGTTCTCTTGCTTTTCTCCTCCTCAGATTGCCCGACATCACCTCACTGCTAAGCAGCTATAATCTCTTTAGTTGTCACCCAAGGCCAGAACCACAGGGCACAGTGACCTGTACCCTCTAAATGTTTCACCTTTGGATGTTAAAAGTTCTTCTCAAACAGGGACTGCAGAGGTGAAGGATGGAGAAGAGAAGAAGGTTTTGAGACATTGTTGAGAGTTTAGAGAGTTCTTTGGCCTGATAGGAGGAGAACAGTCTGAGCTGGCAGAGACATTTTGAGGAAAAGCATCATGTAGTAAACTGAGGAGACGAAGAAGCTGAGTGTAATAATACAGACATCAGCAGTGTGCACCTTTTTAAAAAAATAATCCTTTAAACAGAAGATTGTGCTGTTTCTACAAAAAGCCTTTTGATTGGAATGAGAGCGTATTAAGAAAGGAGAACTGCATTTGTGGATGCAGCAACAGTGTGTTCACAGAAAATAGCTTTTGGAAGTGATTTGGAGCCCATGCTGTGATTTCCACTACAGAGTCAGGGCTGTTTTTAAGGCAGCACCACAGGTTCATCCACTAGTGGTTTTTGGGCCTTGTCCTTGAGATTTCTCCAGATTCTCTAAATCTTTTAATGATATTATGTGCTGTCGATGATGTAATCCCCAAATTCTACTATTTGCTCTCTCACAGAGTGGTGACCCTCTTCCCATCTTTACTTCAGAGAGACTCAGCTTCTTTTAAACCCAGTCATGTAACTGACCCGTTGGAAATTAACCTCATTAGTTGGGAGATGACCCTCCAGGTGATTTTTTTTTTTTTTTTTTTTTTTAGCATTACACAACTTTTCCAGTGTTTTGTTGTCCCAAATTTTTTGAAAGGTGTTGCTGGCATCAGATTTAAAATAATCACATAATATAAGACTTTTCAGTTTTAAGTTGTCTTTGCACTATTTTCAATTAAGAAACAGATTTATATGGTTTGCAAACCATGAAAATCTGTTTTTTTTTATCAACATTTTACCCAGCGTCCCACCTTTTTTGGAATTGGGGTTTTACATATTTCCTTTAACCAAATTTAAGGGATCCTTGTAAAAACACATTTGTATTCAAATTAAAAAACAAATATCAGTCGATATATTATCTGAATTTTTCTTCTTGGTGCATAAGTCCAGCAGCCCTAATATTCAAACACTTAATCAAGTTTCACTACAAAATTTTGGCACAGTGACAATGTCAAGCAGCAAAGTGTGGCATCCATTTCAAATCCAAAAATTCTGCACTGAAATGTTTCGAGGTAAAGTCACCGACTTCACACAGCTTGAACATGCCTGCCAGCTGCTGTTTTGATCAAAGGGAAAGAAAAAGATGCAACATTTCCACAGTCCACTTTTCTCTGGATGGAATCATCACTCAGTGCTATTCAAGAGGTTTGACACTTCCTGTGTGGACACAAGTTCTATATTCTATTCTATATTTAAACAGTGCAATATACGAGAAGTGATGGAGATGCCAATTTCCCGGAGGGAACCTCCCAAAGGGATTAATAAAGTACTCTGTCTGTCTGTCTGTCTGTCTGTCACAAGTTCCAACTAGAAACACCCTTTCTTTGGGCATGTAGGCGCAGTCTACTGTGTCTGAATTAAGACAGATGAAACACTCACCAGTAGCATTATGAGTGATGTTCTCCCACTTCACATCAGTGATCACTGCCCGAGAGCATGCGTCCAGTACATTTGATTACAGTACCAAACCAAACAAGCAATTTCAATCCATATTCTGAACAAGCACTTTTGATTTATTCATACTACAGTGATATGGGATTCACCAGGCTATTCCTGAACATTTAATTTAAATCTAAATTTGATTTAGACTTTTCCTGACACCAATAGTGAGTAACCAATAACTAAATCACCTGCTGATTATCAATACTTTCATCAATGGAGTAAAAGGTGTCTCACTGTTATTTGAAATGCCAAATCTTTATTTCATGTCTGGAAACCAGCAAAGTTTAGGAAAATGGTTCAATCTTTATCATATAATTCTACTTCAACCTTACCTGGGGACATCAATTAAGGTTTTTACCACTATCTCACTTGGAAGGAATATATGTGATGCATTCAATAAACACTTGATTTCATCAAGTTATACGATGATGACAAGCTTCCAAAACATATTCATGAATGTGTGTAAAGAATGTCTGTGTCCTCTAAACACTGAGGGATGATTAAAGGAATATCTTAACTTATCTTATCTTATTGGCAGAGAGGACAGCACTGCATTTTATTCATTTACAAAGCACTTGGCAAAACTACCTGGTTATCTTACATGTGTTTGTAACTATACATCAAGTCCCCAGACTGTCTGCTCTTGAAAATCAGAATATGAATATTAAGATTGGGAAACTGTCGTTTAAATAGTTTGCTCTACAGAACTGTGGGCTGGTCTCTTTTACTCAGTTTAGGAATCTGTTGACTTGCTTTTTAAGCAGTGCAGATATGAGTGTTTTCTGTCACTTCTGTGATGTGTTTGTACTGCGTATTACTAATATGTGTGTGTGTGTGTGTGTGTGTGTGTGTGTGTGTGTGTGTGTGTTTTATATGTATTTTACACAGAGCGACCTAGAAAAGAGAGCTTGCTTCAATGGTTCATCCCTGGTTTAATAAAAGATCTGATGATAACAATGTTACATGTTAAAATTGTGTATCATTAGAAGCTGCAGTTATATTAACACTTGATGTTGACCGGTTGGACTAAGAAAGAAAAGCTTAGTACAGGGACATAGCTGACAATCCTTTGACTAACTGCTCAGCTGTGAGTCTCAGTTTGCGTCAGTCTTTTTCTTTACTGCCTACTTGAAAATTGTACAAAGCTCTGCCCCAGCTGTATTCACATACTAATCTGTTGTATGTTCTAGTTGTATTGTGAATGTGTGTACACTTCAGCACTAACAAAACACTTCAATAACAGCAGAGTAAAACTGTGAGTGATGTGAGGCTACTCACACCTAATAAAAGAGCCTTTGACAGTAGAGGAGGAGGAAACCTGAAAAATAACTAAGTACAGACATTTGTTGTGTACTAACTGCTGTGCTGCACTGTTGCTGTATACTTTATCATATTTGTATATGTTATGGACAGAGTCATATAATATTGTTAGATATAAGTGAATATATGAAGCAGCATCGTATGTGATGACAAATTTCAAGAGCTAACACAATATAAAGACCAGCATATTTTTTTCTGAACAAGAACTGAATTTTGAAGGTTTGTAGGTTAAATATTTTTCAATTATTTGCCATAAATTGAGCAACCCATGCTACAGAGTGTGTCATTAGGACAGGAGGGGGGAACCAAGTTGACTGTCTTAAGCCTGGGACTACAAGTCTCTTTAAGTGTTGTGCCTGTCTTAATGTTTTACATCAGCCAGGCGAACTCTCTCCTGGAGGAGATTGAGTTTTGTCATTGGTTCATGGTGGCAGTTGCAGTGCAGGATCTGTTTTTCTGTCGATCAATTGGAGTGCATGATTTGAGCTAGCAGCTACCCAATCTATATACATATACATTCCACTGCCATGTTTTTGTGACTGAAGCTATGTTCAATGTATCAGAAGTCACATAGATGGTGCACAGAGAGAAGATGTTTTGGCGGTTCAGACAGACTCAGACATAGAATAGACAGCTTATATTCACCCAAGCCATGGAGGATGACAAGTCAGGGGGAGGGGGGGAGGAACTGATCCTTCTTGGACGAATGATATATGAATTCTCATCATTCGTCTCCTCCTCCTGTCTCCTTGGGATCCTTTCTTGCTCCCGCTTTCCCTCTACTTGTTTACCCTCAACCTCTGTCTATCCAGTCACTCGTCAAACCTTTGGTGTCATCCCTTCTTCCTTTGAATTCTGCACCTCGTCCTCACTATTGTCCTCCTCCCCCGTCTGGTACTATTTTTGCACTCTTACCCCTTCCCTTTCTGCCCTCTGCATTACATTCACTCCATTTCCCCTTCTTCCATCCATCGTCGTCTCTTTCTCTCTCACCGTGGTCACCCTCAAACCCCCCCTCCCCTCTCCAGGCCGATTTGCCTCGCTCGACGGTGGGGTATTTGACAGGCCTGCTGCTGGAAGATAGCGTGATTGAATGTGAGTCCCCGGGGTGGGAGGAGGAGGGGGAGGGTAAAAAAGGGTGAAGTGGTATTAGCTGGTCAGGAGGAAATGGGGTGGGTGGGATCTGACTGTGGGAGAGAGAGCCAGGCACGGGGCTTCGGGCGAGGCTGGCAGACTGACATTACTACCCTAGAGAGAGAGAGAGAGCGGATGAGAGGATGAGAGGATGAATCGGTGTAGAGATGGAGACAGGGCGAACAGCTTGTATCTCCAAAATGTCAACTATTTTGAAACTTTTAGCATATGCTGTCTTGTTTTCAGCTGCATTTTGAAGGATGGGTGTACAAGGTTTTGACAGGGTTTCATAAGCATAAATAAATCAAGAGCCATGTTCAATGGAAGAAGGGTGATACATTTAGTTTTTGTGAGTATAGGTGAAGAAATGTTGTGTGATTGTCCACATCATAGACAGTGTTAGATGTTTTCTCACACATCTATCCTCCGTTCAAGCCTCTGTCAGGGAGGTCCATGTGAGAGTTGGAACTGGAGATAATCAGTTCAGTTAGGATACCCAGGGGTGTCCAAACTACGGCCCGTGGTCCGTTTTTAATTGGCCCGCAGTAAGTGCTAAAAATATAATGGAATATGGCCAACACATAAGATAAGATAAGATAAGATAAGATAAGATAACTTTTATTGATCCCCCTTAGGGGAAATTTACTTGTCACAGCAGCAGTAACAGACAGTAAACATTAACTCAAAAATAATTACCAGTAAGTGGCTAAAGAGATAAGGCAGCAATAAAATACAAGAAACAATAAGTGGCATAAGACAATAAAGTGACAAGTGAGGTAAAGTATTTACATTATGTTACATGTTTTCCTTGTCTTTGGCATCCAGAAGTAATGTCTTTGGCATCCAGAAGTAATGAAACAATGTGCATGAAACTTGCGCTTGGCTGTGTTGTACTTTTTATTTGAACACTAGGTGGAGCTACTGTCTTGAACAAGGCAGCTTATCAACAAAACAAGAGCAATCATAGAAAAATGTTGCGACACCTGACCAAAAATGGCAGCAGCACAGAAACCAGAGACAGGAATTGAGCACAGAAAACCTCAGACGCAGTGAGAATGAATGAATATTGTTTCATAGAAGTCAAGGGGAAATGTGTCTGTTGGATTTGCAATGAAACTGTTGCAGTGATGAAAGACTATAATGTCTAATAGGGGTGTAACAATGTGCGTACTCGTACCTGTACCGTCCGGTCCGGTACACAGGTGTACCACGGTCCGTCTCTTCTCCGTCTCACACTAACACAGTATTGCGGAACTAAAAACAAGTAGGAGTTTCCAGTGGAGCACAGAATGTGACGGACCGTTTATTCTCCTGGCGCCGCTTCTGTTATCGCTAGCGAACGTGATGGCTAAAGCTAACATCAGGAAGCCTGAGCTACAAGGCGCTCCGGCAAAGTCGTCAAAGACACGAAGACATGTCCTTCACTGGTGCCAAGTGGGAACAGAAAGTTAAGTCACAGTTTTGAAAGAAGAGTTTTGAAAAAGTGGACTATGAAGAATTCAGAAATTAATTTGGAATTGCGTTACCAAAACTGTAAGAACTAATTCAGCATCCTCTTCACATATATGTCCAGACACACAACAGTGCTGTTTGGAACAATCAAGTGTTCATAGAAACACTGTTTGAAAAGACTCTGAACCCGCAAGGCCCTTGTTCTGATTTGGAAATAACACCCATTATACCATCATTCGTCCCGACTGCTGGTCTAGTATGTGCCTGGTTATGTAGCAGTAGGGAACAGCTGGAAAGTGTGCTCATGGAAAGCTCCTCACCACCATGATGACTGAGGGTGAATAACTGCCTTGTGGCCTCCTGTGTGTCAGTGTTGATCCATGGGTGTCTCCTCAGGCCATGGCAGTGGTACTGGCCTCTGTGCCTGCCAATGATGCCCTCTTGGTCCAGTCAATAGTGTGCGACAGCGACAGGTGGAGACAAGGACGTTTCCCTTCTGACATGAAGGGCTGACCTTAATCCTCAGAGGTATAGACACCGAACCATTGTACAAGACATCAAATGAGACTGGAGATAAAATAATTCTACTTTCTGTCTGTGTTTCTTTCTCTCTTAGTCCACACCTTCCTCACCCTTCTATCAGCCCTGCTGTCTGCTTCTGTGTTTCCCCTCTCCTCTCAGTCTAACATTGTGCACCAGCCTGTCATTGTCCATAAAGGCTGATCTGGTATCAGCCCTCATCCATTGCTGTCATTCTCAGTTGTCCTTCTACATCTTCATCTCAACCTTACATCATTCTCCTCCTCTTTTCTTTTTTCCACCCGTCCGTTGTCTGGCCAGTCTCCCCGGTGCATCTGGCAGCCGAGAAAGAGACGCACAGCTCGACACAGAGACAGAGGGAGAGAGAGAGATAGAGAGAGAGAGATTAGATGAAGGAGTGCTGGGGGTCATCAGATTGCTGTAAAGGGCCTGAAAATTGACAGGTATGGGAAAGGACAGCTGACCCCTCTCATATATAGAGAGAGAGTAGAGACGGAGGGTTATATTGGTGAGTTTTGTTCTGTGTCAGTTAGAGCTGTGCCATGTGGACTAAAATCTAAAAACTAAAAGTCGATTTTCGATGTAATTTCAATTTTTTGGTAAAACTAAAAAAAGACATTTATTTCAAATGTGGGCAAACTCGCTCCCAGCGTCCGACAGCGTCGCTGTTGTAGCGAGAGGAAACAGGAAGTGAAGGCAGGCACAGGCAGCGCGGTGATGTTTTACCGTAATTACTATAGTAAAGGGGGAAAATCGTTTTGCCTGATGTCATGTTTTTTCCACATCGAGCAAATTAAACATTGCAATAACGATGTGAATACAATTAATGGCCCAGCACTAGCGCCAGGGCTGTGAGATCATACTTCCTTGTGTGTATGTTTTTTATTTTTTTTTATTTTTACATGTCTAAATTTTGATTTTACTACTACGTTTGTAAAAGTGAACATGGGTAAAACTAGTGATTGACAACATGACACATCCGTGTTGTTACAGGGGTGGACAGGGTTCAGATCAGTGCAAGCTTCAATGCAAATCAAAATGAAAACCCATGCGCACAGGAGAGGACTGTGCAGCACAAATTCTATTCTCTAATGGTTTTTAGCTATCTTGCTTTTGTGTTTTGTTGCTCATTTACGCCCATCAGTCAGTCATGCCATCCATCCATCCATTTTCTGCTGCTTATCTGGGACCAGGTCACAGTGACAGCAGGCTAAGCACCATAGTCCAGACAGCATGTTCTGGTTCTACCCCAGGGACTCCGACCAGTTGGATGTGGAAACCTCTGAAGGAAGGTGCCCAGGAGACAAACCGCCTCAACTGGCAGTCTCACACCTGAAAATGACTGAAATGATGAACTATGTCACTAGGAAGTCAGTGAAGTCAGGATACTTTTGAAAGACATTAAAAAAATAAAGACATGTTCATTTTGATGGACGACCAATTTCAAATAAGTTAAAATATCTTCTACTTCACGTGAATAGTGTCGTGATGGCTGACATTATCATAAAGTACACAGAGTTAATAGTGACTGGCCTCAAACATGTGAAATCAGTGGTCCACAGTACTGTATATCTTCATACATTGACACTATCCTCCCAAGAAAAACGACAGCATCAGTCATTTCAGCAAGTGTATGGAACAAAGCCCTGAACAACCATAGTATCGTGCATTTTTACACAAGTAGTACTATTATACTTGTTATACTTTGTAGTAATTTGGTGAAATTTGGTTTTCAAAGCAGGAAAGTTGCTGATATTTAGAGGTCAAACTGGAACACCAGGAACAAACATTAAAAAATATATTTATCCTGCATTATAACTTTATATTAGTCCATTTAGGAGCGGCAGCCCCTTGTTGTCCAATGAGGACTCAAAATCTCACCCACAACCCTCTGCTTCGTATGCGCTCAGCGAGGTGTCGGGACAAGGACGGGACTGTTGAAGGCCAATAGGCTGTGAATATTTTTGACTTAATGCCAACTATTCTTATAATAACATGGTGCTAAGTTTTCAGTATCTTTGAATTTGATCCTTATTCTGTTATTTTTAAATGTATGTATTTTATGTACATTAAACTAATATAGTTAATGTATATTTTGATTTGGCATTTAATTTTTGATGGACTGGATAAAATCTGCTTAGTCCAGTTTGATTGATAAACAGCTTAATTATGAAATCTGCTGTTGATTGTTTCCTGTTACTTGACAATAAATTGTTTGAGCTTTACATTAAAAATGTGGAGGGTTTTGTCCAAATCTTCCACAACAGCAGATGTAAACATGTTGTCGGCCTGAGCAGAGGAAGACTGACTGCAGTGTGATTTTAGCAGTCAGTGATACAGCAGTGGCAAAAGTACTTTCAGTTAAATGAAAATGTCATTATGTGGTGAGGTGAAGTGGAGCGTGGAGAGAGATTCAAGTGAGACTGTGTAAGAATTTATTGAGCAGATCAGAGGCAGGGATAGGGCGAGGGCTGCAGAGGAAGATGAGGATGATGATGTGCGTGTTGGCAGACAGTGAGATACCCTCTGTTTTGTTTGACATGTGAGGAATCTTCTCTTAGAGTGCTTTGGTCAGTTAGTGTTTGACCATCTAACATTTTAAGTGTTTGTCTGTTAATGTGGAATATTCTATAGATGTGTGTGTGTGTGTGTATTTTCGTGTTTTTTTTATTTTATTTTATTTTTTTTATTTTTATTTTTTACAGCGTGTGAACTAACCCTGTCCATCTGATCACCTGGGTTTCGGATCCATTAGATTTCACTTATTTATTTATCGTTATTTTTGGATTTCATGTTCCCACATGTAAGCAATGAACTCTGTTATTGCTGATAAAAATTATGACCTGAACTATGAAAATAAAAGCTAAATTGACATTTAAACTAAAATTAATTTCAGTGGTGGTACTGGAGCTGTCTTGAGAGGACAAAGTTGACGGGGGTGGAACATAAAATGGTTTACTTCAGCACCTGCACAAGTTTGGTACATTCCATACAGTTTTCTCATTAAAGCTGACATCGACATTTTTTTACCTGTGAATACAGCCTTTGCCACACTGCGAAACAGTCAAGCACATTCACAGTGCTTCCCAGCTCATTGTGATGCTCTGCAAGGACATCAGGTGTTTTCATGAAAATGGATTTAAGGATTTTTTGAGAAACATAAATGCAACTGTGAATGTCTTCAACATGTAGAGCCCAGCTCTGCCCACATGGACAGGAGGATGGAGGTGACCATCACACAGTTTTCAGGCACCAGAGGCAATGTACAGACACATTCAAACGTGCAATATTGAGGATTGTGTGACTGGAAATGGCAGCTGTGAGAACATTGCTTCCATGGAGATGATCTGTATAAAGGCAGGCTGACACTTCATTGTTATAGCTAAACTAAGGGGTGTTTGCCTAACAACTTGTTTTCAAGATGCTGTGGATTTCCTGAAGGGAGAGCAGGGAAAACTGCTGAGAACCTGCTGCCAGAACCAACCAATCTAATTAGACTTTGACTGGCTATTCCTGTGACCTCTTTCACATCAGGACATCAGTCTTTCTCAGGCCTTCGGCATCTTAAAACTTATCTACACTCCCCGATGGACGAGGAAGACTTCACCCCCTTGCAGAATTGCATTGTCACAAAAACACTTCAATGAGCAGAAACCTTGCTGCCAAAGCAATGAGTTTATCTGGCACAGATTTGGAAATAGCCTGCAGACACGGCTGTGTCAATTCATTTTCTTTCCATGTTACCATGTAGGCAAAGCACCATGTGTCAAAATGTGTTGTAAATATATATGAAGTCATATGAAGCGTAATGTGAAAGTAATGTTATTCACTGTTAAATTGTTATTGCCCTTGATAGATTATACTCAGTATTGTACTATTACACATGTGAGAGATGTAGTGTTGTGGCCACTGTGTATGGTCAAAGCTCTCATATGGGAATTTTAATCAGTCACGTGTGCATCTGCATGCCACTCTGCATTGCTAATCGACTAACTGTGGTACTGGCCCACTTCAGCAGTGCATACACTGTATGTCACCATTTCAGCCTGCAGCTGATCACAGTCAGTCCATTTCTGGAGTGTAATAAACTTAAAATGTCTGTTTTTGCAGCAATATTAATAAAGATGTTAATGTTTGGGTTTGTGGACCGTCAGATTTTACATTAACATATAGCCTCAATTACCAACAACAGCCAATAACATGATGTAACATCTAGGTTAACTAGATGATGTAGGTTATTTCTGGAACCATGCTGGGATGTGGCATTATTATTTTGGATTTACACTCACCTTTTGTTGTACCTTGACAAGTTTATTGTAATTTTACATTATGGCAACCATGGCAAATTAAATATTACATTATGTTAGCTAACTAACGTGGTGGACTTTTAGTTTCTGTGCTCTCAAAGATTCCTTTTGTTCAAAAGAATTTATGTCATATATTATATAACTTCTCTATTATGTTTTGATTTCAGTGCATGCTGCTTAAATAACTGTGGCTATATGGTAGCTGCTCTTGCTAGCATCATTAGATTCGCACAAGAGTAATTCATTAGCAGGCTAATTAGCTAGTTATCAAAAAACTGGGGCACAGACTAGACTAGATCCTCTGTTTGTACAATTAACGGCACAGTGGACATATTATTTATCCGATATTTGCCTGAAAAATTATCCAAACGGCAAAAGCACCACAGACATAGCCAAGAGATAAGTTCAGTGACTGGAATTACTGGACATAAATGACTGAGTTATACAAAAAGGTATCCCTTGTACAGCTGTCATGAAGGGGGTAAAAACACGTTTATTTCAGCTGTGAAGTTTGCCATTTTAATATTTGAGTCTATGGGGATTTACTCGCTTTTGGATCCAGCCTCAAGTGGCCATTTGAGGAACTGCCACTGAGGTTGCCACTTGGTATTCGCACAGATGTTCATGTCTCTTTTGTATGTATGTATGGTGTATATTTATTTTCAGTATGTGGGTGTCACAACTGTTGCGCTTGTGTGAGTATGAGTTCTGTAGAGCTGTGTGAGTATTCATCCACCCTGATGATAAATGAAATAATCAAATGTTTACGATGCGTAAAATGGCAGTTGGCAGCAGTGGTGACCCTGTGTGTGTGTGTGTGTGTGAGAGAGAGTGTGTGGGGATTGTGCTGGGTGCGCTTGTGAGTGTGTGTGTTCCACACTGTCAGATGCAAGGTTGTTATTAACAACTCTCTACTCAGAGAAATGGAGCAGAGGCAATACAGGCTCTGTCAGCCAGCAGAGACAGGGTGAGAGGCACGGCAGTGAAAGTGAGAAATACACACACACACACACACACATACACACACAACAAAAGTAAAATATTATGTAAACAATTTCCAGGTTCAGTTGAAGGTCAGAGGAACTGTGACAGGTTGCTTAGCTACGCCCGAAATGAAAAAAAGAAAAACAACCAAGAAACAAAAATAGACATGGATTTAGAATATTGTCTGAATTCCTCCAGAAAAGTGGAGTAACTGCAGCCTAACTGGAGACTATTACAGTGAATGATTTCTTGTTGAATCTGCTGGAGACGTCACAATAGCACATCAGTTCTGACAGGCCTGTGAGTAAACAGAGAGCACACTTAAACAGGAGGACGTTTCACTGACAGACACATGACCCATTCTGCAGCGCTCCAGCCTCTCCACGCTTATTTCAGTCAATCACAGGCAAATTTGGAGTGTAAAAGAGACTTTATGGGAGAGAGCTACAACCTTCTGGCAAATGAATGAAAATATCTCGGCCATTATTTTTTTGATTAAATGACACCAGTCCTGTTCCACTGCATGTGCAGACTGTCCTGCACACATGGTCCGGTCAGGTCAGATCACATGAAGTCACAGCGCATCAAATGGTTCTACTGTAAACAGAACTACAAACATACAAATTATCGCTAAATAAATCTCCAGTGTTTATAAAAAATGAATGATGGTACATGGCAGATATAGTGTGTGATATAGTGTCAGAACTGTATCTCAAAAACAGAACTCTGACAGTATATTGAATTCTATCCTATTAGATTATTATCAGTGGAAGTAGGGCATCTTTAAATACCAGTTTGTCACTTATGGAGCAGTCAGTCTGCATAAGAATGAAGTACAGACGTCTCTCTGTTGTCTACATATACTGTACAATTTCTCAGAATGTTGTCATGATTACTGAAATCTGCCTTGGCAAGTCATAGTTTCTCATTTGACAGCATTTTAACCTGTCCATTGTGTCGAAGGTTGTGAGTTCAACAACTGAATATTTTTCATGTAGTACTTTCAAATACTGAAGGTCCGTGCAGTTCTGCTGACAGACCCTAATGTATTTGGTCTTCCTCTTCCTCCTCTTCCTCGTCCTCTTGCAGCTCAAAAAGCCCTCTGTGCACATCTCTTCATAAGTAAGTCAGATTAGCTAATAGCCGTTATGCACAGTTTGTCCTTACTGGTTTCTATATTTTTAGTGTATCTTACAATTGTGTTCCAGTTTCTGTCACTCTCTGGTTGGAAAATGCACCTGTACGATAAATCAGAGTAGGAGAATTGGTTATTCTTTCTTCAGCTTGTTGTTTATTATGTTTTTTTTTGTGTGTGTGAATATTTAAATCTCTGATCACTGGAACCATTCACATGCATAGACTTGCTGGTGTATTCTGTATACATAAAGTATGTACATCATGTGCATACCCTTAGTTTTTAATGCTGTGCATTGTCCCCTTTTGCATCAATGATGACTTTCAGTCTTTTGTGATAATTGTGTATGAGGACCTGTATTTTCTCAGGTGCTATATCTGTCCATTCTTCTTGACAAAAAGTCCATGTCCCATAAATCCTTGGATTGTCTAACATGAACTGCACATATGAGTGGCTCAGGGTTGAGGTCAGGAGACCATGATGGTCGCTCCAGACCCTTCACTTTTCTCTGCAGTATCCACTGAGGGGTCAACTTCACCTTGTGTTTTGGATCATTGTCATGTTGGAAAGTTGATGTGTGTCCCATGTGCAGCTTCAGGGCTGAACTCCCATAATTTTTGATAACATGCTGCATTCATCTTCCATCAAGCAGAGGTCAGAGCCACAGCCATGCCTCACAGTAGGGATGGTGTGCTGTTTGTCATAGGCCTTGTTGACTCCTCTCCAAGCACAATGTTTATGGTTGTGATAGTAAAGTTCATTTTTGCTCTCATCACTCCAAATGACTTGTTCCAGAAGTTTTGAGGCTTGTTAGCTTAGCATTAGTGCAAGAATGGCTTTTTTTCTTCTGGATTTTCAGCAGAAGTTGCTTGGATTTCTCTTTGCATCCTGACCAATTTTCCTTTCTGATTTATAAATGTCAACCACCTTTTCTTGTAGGTTTCTTTTACTCTCTCTTGGGCTCAGGACCCAGCAAAGCCAGTACACAAACATTAATTATAATTCAATAAATCACAGGGGTGGAAACAATTTAAACCTGTGTGTGTCAACTTGTGGCTATAGTATTAGGCCTTACCCATTAATGCCATACTCTTGAATGTTTATTCAAGGGCATATACATTTCTGATCTCTGATTTCTGATGAATAGTTGTAATCACAACCCTATTGGTTAACCCTAGGTCTAAGCCACCTCAGACTTTCCCATTTGTCTGGGTAGCTCAACATGATCACAGTGTGCCATTGTTGTTAAAGATTGAGAGTTCAAGACCCAGGTAATACAGAATGAACATCTTATACTCAGGCATTGTGCTGTGTGAATTAGAGCCACATGATTTCAAGGTCCAGTGATAGAAAACTTTAGTCCAAACTGTTCTGCTGATGGACCCTCCTGTATTTCTCATCTATCTTTCTCCTCTTCCTTTTTCATCTTCCTCTTCTTCCGCTTCAAAATACCTGGACTCGCCTCACTAATTAATTTTGTGTTATGATATTTAAAATGTATTAGAAAGTATTTTATTTAAGTTTTATGATATGATTTACAATAACATCATCCAGTCTCGGTGACCACAATATCAGATCTAACCTTAGCAATGAAAAAGCCCCCTCAGACAATGACGTTAAAGTTAACAATGATTATAACTGAATTTGTATTGTGCTTGATCTCACTGCTACCTATGATACCATTGATCCTATTATTTTAATCAAGAGACTTCAAAATGCACTTGGTCTAATAGGTCCTTTTCTTCACTAGTTTTACTTTCATGTTTCTGTTCTTCTGTGGTTTTGAATCTGCTGAAATTAATTGGAGGTCCTCAGGGGATCCACAAGGGTCAATTCCAAGACATCGTTTTAAAGACACTGAGTATATCGTATCATTCATATGCAGAAGATACAGAGTATGCTGCTGTATCAGTGATATCAGCTACTGTGTCCTGTCATGTCAAGATTTCTTTTTACAGCTGAATAGAAACAAGACTGAGACACTTCAGAAGAGAACCTTAGAGTCTGGACTCTGATCTTAACTTTGAAAGTCGCGTCACTTAGTTAAACAGGACAACTATCATTTGAAGGACATCGCAAAACTCAGAGGATTCATATCTCAAGGTTTATACAGGTGTAGTTAGGTGTATACAGTCTATTGGCTGAGGCGGAAACAACAGGAAGCCTTCCGCTCAATCAGAACACAGAAGCAAAAGTCGTCACACATACTTTCAAAACACATCATTTCAGTTACTAAACCACTCGGCGCTCACTACAATACAGCCATTACTGGTTATTATGGATGTGTGTGTATGTGGTTTTTGTCTCTAAGATGCTTGTGTGGTTTGTAAATTCAGCTAATTTCTTTATACTTGCAATCGATATGCACTACATGTCTCACATTTGCTGACTGAAATGATTGATTTTGGACTCATGGTGAATTAAAAACAGTTGCAACGTCCCAGTTCAGTAAATACCAAGAAACCTCATGACATAGTCACCAACTGCTCACTCACTAATGGCTGTGCTCCTCCTTCAGGTTGTCTTGTTATTTTTTTGGTCTTTTACATGCACTAGTGGATGAGCCACTTGATGTCGTGTGTTTAGGCTTCAAAACATGAGTGAAAATATGAATGAAGGCTTACATGAAAAATGTGTGTAGTTTGAGTCAGTCAGTCAATAAGTAAGTCAGTGTTTTCAGCAGTGATGTCATGAATTCACATGGTAAGTTCAACTAACATACATTCAACTCAAAAGCTGTGGTGATATTAAGTTGTCACTTTGTTTCATTTACGTTATTCTAACTTCTTTATTTTACTTTCATGTTTCTTAAAGAAATTGATGTAACAATTTGCTTTGACTTTCTTGAGTATTAGTAACTGAATTGATCTAAGTCCCACAGCCTGTTCACCGTGGTCATGTCTAAGTCTACAAAGCTTGAGGAGATCAGTCTTTCTTGGTGTTTCACATTTGAAAATCTTACAGATCCAATTCATTTTTAAAAACACAGGAATGCTTCAACTTAAATTTCAGGTGTCCCGTCGTCAGGTGTCATGTCAAAAATTCTTTTTTTAAATTAGAGCTGTAGTGCTCACAGCTTGTTTAACATTTAAACATACAGTAATGTCTGTCTATAAATTAGGATGGATGGACAGTTTTCAATGCTGAGGCTCAAAAGCAAAACATCCTGCAATAAAAAAATTCAATGTTTTAAGTTGAAAAACGTATTAATTTTAAGTGTTAATTACTAACCCCGTGAATCATTTCTTCGAGTGTAGTCTGTTACCCACAATCCATCTCTGTATTCCAGAGGAGCTTCTCACTGACAAATCACCATCACTCTCCGTGTTGATGAAGTTCTCCACAGTTATCCATGTAGTGCTAACTCACACTCACAGCCCTATCTGTTGCACCATCGCAGCTGAAGCACAGCACATCCATCATGGCACCACTGCTAATTCTCCTAATCTATCATTTGCTAAGGAAATAAAATTCAGGCATCTGTTCATCTAATATTCAAGTAAGGTATCATAATGTCTCCAGTTCTTTTCTTTTTTTTTAACTTTTGAAGAAAGTGTCTATAGCGACTGCCCTATAGTCGCTCGTGCATGGGTGTGGGAGACTGTTTTTGACGCGCTCTCAAACAAAACCATACAATTGCCACATTTGGGTGATTTTCCCGTTTAATGAGCAAAATGGTTACAACATGGATATGATGAAAAATATACTGATGGCTGGATGATGAGACGATGCTGAAAGACAAAAGGTTAGGTTAAGTGAGCCGGGCGAGCGGTAAAAACCGCATGACCTTCCACCCCATGCTTCCTCCCTTACCTGCACCTGTGACGTGATTATTATAGAGGAAAGCTACACTGCCACCTGTGGAGACCCAATGCAAACCCACAAAAACAGACAGACGTGGCTCCTACAGTGTCATTAACAATAACTTTTAAGTGTTGTTGAGTCTCCAGAGGTGTTTTGTTGTTGTTGTTGTTTGATCATTCACTAGCACATTATTGGAGACTTGGGTCTTAACCCTCCTATTCTCCTCAAATATTACTTTTCACCCTTGGGGTCAATTTGACCCCATGGATATTTCCCTCCAAAAAAATGATTTGCAGATTATTATTGACCATTTTTTTTGTGACAGCCACTTTGTGTATTTGTTGAAAACATAAATAACGCCTTGATAATGAAATCTTGACCTGTCCTCTAGCGCCACCATCGGGACAAACAGGCCCGACAGGCCAAAATTGGAATTAATTTATCTTGAAAAGTTTTTTTCCAAATCTTCTCAAATTTACTGACAACCTTAGTGACCACAAGAGTATGAACCCTGTTGGTTTTGGTGATGATATGACGTTTCCTGCAGCGCCACCATCAGGTCAAACTTTCAGTTTTAGAGTTAGTGTATAAACATATTTACTTACTTATTTGCTGTTTGGTTGTTTTTGTATTGCTGTTGCTTCACCTTTAGATTTGGAAACTCCTGCCAAAATGAGCCAGCCAATGTAGGCTTCCAAGTCAAATACATCCAAGTCTTTCCAACTGTCCCCATACAAACGCATCCCCTCTAAATTTGTCATCCCAAGAACAATATTTTCAACCGATGGTATTGATGAAGTGCTCAAATGATGACTTGATGTCTTCAACATGGCTGACTGCATATCTGTTGGGGCCTTGAACCATTTTGATAATATTAGCAGCGCTAAGTCTACCCTGCTGTTGAAGTGGGGAAAGGGACCATACTATGGTGAGAGAATATTGTTGGACCTCCCCCATGGCATGTATCAACTCAAAAGTATCATCTCTGCACCTTCAGGTGTGGGGATGTTAGGTCACAGATGGGTCACACACACACAGACAAGTTTTACACAGCTAAAACGGCTTGGGGTCAAATTGACCCCAGAGGAACACCAATGCGTGCAATATGTGTTCAGCACATTAAAAAAAATATCATCATGATAATTTTATGCTTAATCAATTGTACCAATCAAATTAGGAAAAGTCATGAAATATGAAGTCAAACAAAAAAAGGCAACAATTATTTTTTAAATGATAAACATTGATTGGGGTCAAATTGACTCCAAGGATAATAGGAGGGTTAAGTCACCTCTGGTCATTTTGGATGCTGTTGAGATGTACTACATTATAATTAAAGGCGTTGTTGATATTGTGGCTACTGGACAAAATATCAGAACAGCTGAGATCATAATACAAGCACAGAGTAGTATCAGCTAAAAACTCTCATCGACGCAGTCTCAGCTAAGTCAATATTAACTCCATACAGGCAGGATTTGTTACAGGGTTATTGTGTTACACTGCTTAGAGTTAGCGAGGTGTACCTGGAATTTCCTGTGTACATATTTGTTTGCATGCATGCTTGCAATCGTGTTAGATGGGATGGGTGGATAAGGATGTGAAAGTTGCCTGAAAGCAAGCGCCTGTGCCAGGAAGACGGGCTGTTAATCCTCTAATCTCTTCTCTCAGAGAAGGTGCATATGCAGTGTGTATCTATGTGTCTATGTATGTTAACAGTTAGTAAGGTTGGCAGTAAGTGACATTAACAAACAAGCAAGAAATCAAGAATGAAGCCATGGCGACAATACACCACATACAGTGAATCTAAAAGAGACCACTTTGAAAATCTCTAATATTGATCTCTAAGATATCTAATTTAAAATGTTATGAAACAGAGAATCTGATGATAGCAATACTTTTCCAGAATTCTAGATTAATTTCCTAGTAATCAATAAATGAATGACTGTAATTATCTGAGAATTATTTTCACTACTGCTGTGCCTGGACGCTGGTGGGAGTGATGGCCAGGAATGTGAAAATAAGATAGAGATCTTGTGGACTTCAGAAACCAGCAATGATCACTTTGGTTGACAGATGAAGCCAAAACAAAGCAGAGAAGTCATTGGTTATCACTTCAGAGGAAGTCGCTTCTGCAGGTTTTGTTCTATATGTAGACATGGCTGACAGTGCAAACCCAATCACTGCTTAGATGCTACGCACAAGGACAATGCTGACAAAATACACGCAAGCACATTTGTGTTAAAAGGTTTAGTTTGTGTTCAGTGGTGAATGTATTTGTTTGTTTTTGTGCTCTTACTACACAGTGTTCCTGAAACACACATTATGAATGAGAGATATAGCAGATAAGATCCGGGAATACAATCAAAACTTTACTCTGCAATCCAACAAATATGCTTAAAATATGCAGCAGTATGCATAATGCAGGAGTGCTCATGTGGGAGTCCTTGACCTTCACTCACTCCCCTGGCTCTCTGACCTCAGCCCTCCGACCTCAGTGTTCGCTCGGACAGCAGCTCTCCCTGCAGCCTCATCCATGTGCACCCAAACACTGGCCCTTCCTCACCCACCAACCTGACCCCCCGCCCCCCCGACAGAAACACTGCCTCTGCTCTTAATTGGTTGCTAGAATGTAGAAGATTACCGAAGTGTTCATTCACACACACACACACACACACTGGCTGGTTTTAATTAGGGTTGGGTCTGCATGTCCACAGCTGTGTGTGTGTGTGTGTGTGTGTGTGTGTGTGTGTGCATTGGTCTTCTTTTTCTCCATTTTAATGGGCTTGTTGGACTTAGAAATGAAATTGTGGACAGCAAATGGATTTGGTGTAGTTTGACCAAGTCCATTTAACCGCCTCGATTTTCTCCCTGTTCCAGTTTGCTGGCTCCCAGTAATGAAGACGGGGGCCAAACATGTTCAGAGGAAAGTGGTCATCCCTCTCTCTCTCTCTCTCTCTCTCTCCCTCCCCCCTCTATATCTCTGTCCCTCTCTCTCTTTCTCTCTCTGTCTCTCTCTCTCTCTCCCCCCTCTATATCTCTGTCCCTCTCTCTCTTTCTCTCTCTCTCTCTCTCTCCCCCCTCTATATCTCTGTCCCTCTCTCTCCACCCCCCCCCCCTCACTGTGGATTACACTTGTGAAGTGAGTGAGTAATCTCATTCAGTTCTTATTATACACTAGAACTAGACAGTTCATGGTAATTGCAGCTGTTCCAATGTCGTCCATTACATGTGACCACAGCACGAGCACTGGCTTTAATTCCCCGGCCTGGGAGAGAGCGATACATGAAATTAAAGCTGAACGAGGGTCACTGCGGGTGACGAGGAGAGAGAGAGGAGTCAATCAGTATCAAATAAGTTGATGACCTGGTTGGGTTGAATTAACTCTGAGCTGAGGTTTTCATGTTGTAGTGGTTTTGCCTTCCTCGATGTAGTTTATCAGAAGACTCTTGGATTGTTAAAGTGAAGAGCTGTTGTGCATTCTTGTGAGATATCCATTAGCTATAGCTTTCAGACGGCCTTCATTTCATTAGTCAGCAAAGTCATTTACACATTTCTGAAAGAGGAAAAAAAAAGCTGTTTTCCAGTGCGCACATACATTTTTGACAAGAGAGCTTCTGCTTTGGTTTCTGAATGCTGGTGTTTGACAGAGCTCATGAGGCGCTTGCTTTGGTGCCTTGGAGAGTCAAACTCTTTATCTTTACATGCCGGAGAACATATTTACTTGAAGTTAGTTGACAAGCTGAACATTTGCCAACTTGTAGTCTTGTTTCCAGAGTCTACCTGTTTTTGCTGTTTGGATTCTCAGCAATCGAAGCTGTGATTTTCTGCATGTGCCCCCCCATGGCTCCGACCTAGGCTTCCCTCATATCTCTGTGGGGAACTGTGAAATCCATTTAGAGCGTATAGAGCAGCTACAGGTTCCTGGTGTTCTGCCTGAAGCTTCAGGGAACACACAACTGCATTAATAAGCAATACACAGGGAAGATTTGGCATTTTGGTTTTCCACATGAAAAAAGTGCTTTTGATACCTGTTAGTTTCACCGTGAAATGAAGAACAAAGTCTGAACAGAAGCAACCCAGTCTCATTCCAAATGAGACTGGGTTGACAGAAGCCTTGTTTACAATTTTGGGATGAAAAAGCCAACAGAAAATTGGTTTGTTGAGCAAATGTAGTATGTCTCTTTTAATGTTTCTATAGAAAAAGATACACTGGTTTCTCTTGACACCTTGTTAATACATTAACAGGAATTCTCTCTTGATGCTTTCTCCATAGTCTTACTCCACTTTTGGATCCAAGGATATCTGTGATGTCGGAACTTCTCACTATGGTTTGTAGGACGTCTTCCAGAACAGACTCAGAACAAAGTATCTGATACCCAAGAGATTAATATTTCCTTGGCAGTACATCACAGCCATTGTTACAGCTAGTATTTTTAAACCTGTGAGTGTCTGTCTGTCTGCCAGTTAGTGGCTCGTCTCTAACTCACATGATGGCAGTGTTACTGGGTCCGATCTGCCTCATCGCAGCCTAATCTCTTCCAAGGTAACGCCCGCCGTCGTGTTCGTCGGGGGATGACAAAGCCTCGGCATAGTCTTAATCTTGGTAACTGAGGCGGCACGAGTGGAGCAAAGGAACCCTAATCTCCAGTCAGATGAAAGGAGGGATCCACAGCTAACACGGAGATGATGTTGTTTATTGTTTTGCTGCACTTATCGGCTTAACATGTAAAGATTTTACAAGGAACAGCTCAGTGGTCTAAAACAGATAAAGACGGCTTAGTGCCAAAGCTGTGTTTTCCTCACACACGCCCACCTCTTCTGGTGTCATCAGGAAAAGGAAACAGAATATAGAGTGAGAGAGCAGGCGAAGGCCACCAGATGCATTTTCTCTTAAACAAACTGGATGGAGGTGGTTGGACTATTTTCTGTGGCATGTTCAAAAATAAACCTGTGTTCTCACTTACCTCCAGTCACACCAAGTAGTGAGTTATATTTTTTGTTTTAGTTTTAAAAGTTTTGACATATGTGAATTGGGACTGCAGCTAAGAGAATTTTTCATTATTATTTTAAACTGCTAAAAATGGATGTCACAGTTCTCACAGCTCAATGTGACTTCAGATGCCTTGTTTTTGTCAGTAGTCCCAGACTCAAAGATATTCAACTGACTAAGATCTAAAGTAAACAAAAACTGCCGCAGGTCTAACTAATCAGGAATTTCCAGTACTCTGTCTAATCCATTCAGCTGCTTTTTTTTGGTAAAAATTTGCTAAAATGTCCAAAGCTGACAGAATCTTTGTGGCTTTTTCACAGTGATGGAACAGTGCTTACTGTTCTGTTTCTTGAACACTGTATAGAATTGCTCAATTCCATTAACCTCTGTTGTATTGGTGTGAAGGAGGAAATCTCTGAGACATGTCTCCAAACTAGGACAAACTAAAGTGAGAAAATGTTTTGTAATTTTGGAGAGTGTTAAGAAAAATATGTGACAAACTTAATACCAGATGAAACAATGCAACTTATGTCACCAGTATTTTGGAGCATCACTACAGATAAATTTGCAGACTGATAAAGAGACTGAAACTCCACTTCATGTTAATTATGGCCACATAATGTCATTGTGTATTTTTCATGGCTGGACATTAGGAAGCTTCAGAGCCTCACAGACCAATATGACTGATCTGGTGTTAGGTAAGGGCAAAACCACTGCAGATTGATAAGACTGAGATGTGCTGTGTATTATGGCTCGGGGATCTCACCACATGGCCCTGGGGATGGAACACCGGGAGAACAAGGCCCCGCCACTGTTTTGGCTTTTAATCAGCACAATTGGTAATAAATAATGCAAACATGAAAATTAACATGCATCTGAAGCCACATAACTGAATGCTGGTGCTAATTAAGTGTGTGCCTATTGTTGCAAATGGGCGATGCTTCAGGACAAAAATAATAGGTTTTTTACACTGAGGAAGGCTTTGAAGTTCTGTGATTAGAAAGTTTACATCCTGCTCTTCTTAATGTGAACATTGCATATGTACATTTCACCTTTGCTCCCTTTAGAAAATATCATCCCAGTGTTGGATGGATCTGGTGGAAAATTTAAATAAGCCCATAAGCTTTGCATTAACATGCCTCAAGTAAGGAATACATTAAAAATGTAATAAACATACAGTCTGGCCTATTTAAAGGAAACATCACATGTCTTTTAGACTAGTGGAACATTAGTCAAACTAGTCAAACACACTGTGTCATTTTTTACTGGCTTCCACATCAAAACTGTCTTTTTACTGTGATTTTAGATATGATAAAAGAACTGCATTTATACAGCACTTTTCTAGTCTTATTACACCACTCCAAGCACTTTCACACAGCAAGCCAGCATTCAGCCATTCACACACGTTCATACATGGTGACTGGCTTTACAGGGCCACCACCATTAACCACACACACACCGATGGAGCAGCCCAAAGATCTTGCCCGAGGACACTTCGACATGTAGACTGCAGGAGACCAAGGCCCTGGCCAGGGATTGAACCACCGACCTTCCGGCTGGTGGAAGGCCTCTCTACCTCCTGAACAACTGCTGCCCCCAGATTCTGTTTCAATTTTAAACATGCATCTTTAATGGAGCTTCTTTATTTCTATGCTATACTTAGGCAAGTGTTTCAATACCCACACAAGCTGAACCTAGTCTGTCCACCCTCTGGACATCTGGCATCAAGTCTGTGAGGCCACTGTCAGTTGAGCAAATATGCAAAAAGTCAGGGCTTAATCGATAAGGCTGACATAATGTATTTTTCTTTTTCTAATTTTCCATTTTGCTATACTTTCTGACCTGCATACACTCTCTGTGGCTTTCAGCCCTGAGTCCACTGGTTTCTACTAAAGACATACATCAGAAACAGCTCTAACATATACAATTAAAAAAGTTATCTAGTGCAACAGTGTGGCTTTTCTTTAAGTTCTTAGACAGCAGTGGAGCCCTGTGGCACAGAGGAATACCATCTACACATCATGCTTTTCTGTAATAAGAAAATAGCATAGAATGTTACCAGCC
>JBBMOC010000074.1:1907419-1974255 GCA_037975185.1 Centropyge bicolor
TCTTCATGTTGAAATCTCCTTGGAAAGATACTGAATCCCACATTGCTCCCGGTGGCTGTTCTATCAGTGTGTGACGTGCGCATGGTCATTTGAGGTGACAGTTTCCAATCGGACACCACGTATGAATGTGTGTGTGTGTGTGAAAGGGTGAGTATTGGCTTGCTTTGTCGAAGCGCTGCCTAGAAGACTAGAAAGATACTATATAAATGCAGTCCAATTACCATTTGGTCATATGTGTCACAAGATGTGACTGAGATGAATAAAATAAATCACAATAATAATATATCAGAAAAAAAAAGATTTGGGTTTAAGCATAGAGCCCTGTGGTGTGCCCATGATGACGATTAGCAGGTTGTGGCTGTCAGTTCACTGGACTTGGCTCATAACACTAATGCAATATACAGGAAGGGTCAGAGCAGACTCTATCTGCTCAGGAGACTGAGGTCTTTTGGAGTGCCTGAAGACCCTCTACGACTCAGCCATGGAGGAGCTTCCTGGGCAGCAGCATATCGGCTGCAGACAGGAAGAGACTGGACAAACTGACCAAGAAGGCCAGCTCTGCCCTGGGTGGCCCCCTGCACCCAGTGGAGGTGGAGTGAGAGAGGAGGATGATGGCTGAGCTGTCATCCGTGTTTGAGGGTGACTCCGCCCCCTGTAGGGGTAAGGAAGGACTCCTGAATAGGTTGCAGATGTGGTGAACACCTCTCCAGGTTGATTAGTGTACAGCCTGAGAGCCTGGCCCAGGATATTGTCTGGCTCCGGTGCTTTGCAGGGGTTGACAGCCTCCCCACCACATGTGGACTCATGGCTGGTGCTGAGCTGCAGTAGGCTGAACAAAGTCCCTGTTTTTAACTTTGTAGTGCTTCATGCAGTGTAATCCACTTCACATCTATATGGAGTCAAAGCTGTAGTTTTAGGATCCCAACTTATCCCTGGAGTCCCTTGGAATTTCTGATGGAGTTGAAGGTGGTTGCTCATGCTTGGACTTTAGCACAAATCTCCCAACTGACTCAGGGTTTCTGGTTGGAGTAGGTGCAGGAAGTGGCTTCATCGAGGGTTCACTTCCATGAGGGGATGTTGCCCTTGGCTGCATCCTCAAACATTTGCCAGTTGTCTCAAAACAGTTTTATAAGACCTCATCAGCCTTCTCACTTCATTTGTAACTGGACCTTGAATCCAAATTTTCCACTTTCAGTTTCTGCCTGTAAACAGGTTACAGTAGGCTGGAGCAATGGTTTGCCTTTCAGCAGCAGGAGAAGTCTCTGAATGGGGTCTAACAGTCATCCAGGGTACCCTACACAAGTGAAATGTTGATAGTATTATGAGAGGACTTTCTTTATGGTGCTGTTAAAGTCTCCCAAAAAGTAAAGACAGCCTGGGTGTGAGTTCTCTACTTCATTTACAATCATATATAGCTCTAAAGGGCTAGAGATCAGCGATCAGATATCAGCTGTGGGGGGTTGTAAACATCTTTGAGGAGGACTGAGATGAAGTCTCCCAGGATGTAGAAAGGTCTAACTTTCATGGTCAGCAGCTCCAGAACCGGGGTGCTTTGTTGAAACACACATCCATGGCCTACGAAGAGTTAAACCTTAAGCACCCTGAGTCCCTTGTTCTGACTTGTCAGTGGATGGAGAAACCCTTCTGTACTGACTTGCCTATTTGCCTTCATTGCTTATATCTCAAACTAGAAAACACACACACACAAGCACAGACCTTTAGACTGCTACAGGTTTTTGTAAGCAGGTGAAAAGAAATGTTTCCAGGCTCAACATATGTTAACTGTGAGTGACTGTTCCTGTTTCACACTCTTTTCTGGTCAGTGTATCCTCCATGATAAACGCATTCAGTGCCTGATTATCAAAGTTGTGAAAATGTAATTCATCAATTTTCAACATGAATATTATGCTTAAAAACACTATTTTCTAAAATACAATCACCCAAAATATAATGAACATTAAAAAATAAGAACACTCAGCTCATTGCCAGTGTCTTTGTCCATATATGCTGCCATTTTGGATTTCAATACAAATGATGAGCATATGTTTGAATGCTGGCATGACCTAAGTACTTGACCTGACATTTAATGTTTCTCATGATTTAACATGCACTCCCTTAAAGCTCTCCCCCCCTACAGCCTGTCATATGACAATGATAACATGATTTACATGGGATTTGTTGACAATAATACTAATAAAAAAACTACCATTCAGACCAGTGAGTGATAAAATCAAACTGCTGTTTGCATGCAGCAAAACACTTAACACACTTACACTTATCAGCTCACACTGACAGCTAATAACTGCCATAACTCCTGGTCCAGAATCCCAACACAATTTGTTTTGCTATAAATGCAGTGTCACACACCTGTGGAAATATTGACACTGCTTGCATTCTCTGTCATTATTAAAAAGTCCAATTCAAATTTGAAATCAATATAAAGGAGAGTTTAAGTCAAGTATAAAATCAACTTTTAGGGTCAAGTTGAGTTCCTCTATGATCGATAGACTCAGCAGATCCGTCTGGATTCCTGTAATGTTCCCATATAAAAGATGGTGACAAATGACATTCGCTGCAGGGACCTGGGGTTTAGTGAACATGCCCCTGAATCAGGAGCAGTGCAGTATTTACAGCCAGGCTGAAAATGAAAGCCCCTCTGAGACCTCCTCCAGGCCAGAGGGCCAGGTCGGGGAGGTATTGGAGGTGCTTGGCGCCAAAGGTGCTCCCCAAGCCAGATGGAAGGTGTCAGGTTGGCTCTGTCAGCAGAAAATGATCCAGGTATCACAGTGGGATGGCATCTGATTCAGACACTAGTAGACCTGTCATTGTGAGCTAATACTGAGAAAAGGCAGAGGCTGATCTGTTCTCTTGATGCCTTGAGAGAAGGCCTCCTGAATATGATGCACTTTGACTAATTTACTATATAACAGATTAATGCGTTGCTTTACAAATACTGTATAAGATCAATACACTGTTGAGTTATATATAACATGTCACTATATAATTTGATGAAAAAAATAAAGTTACATTTGAATTAAGTCCAATTAAAAAAAATAGATAAGAGGTTGTTTTTTTAAAATGCCACTGTAACATTATGAAATCCAAACGTACTCAATATGGCTGGTACAGACAATTCTGGCAGCTAATTAATTTGAATTAAACTCACCTTGTAAGTTAGTTACTATTTATGCCATTGTACAAGTAAGCAACACTTTACCAACAGTGGCATCAAACTACTGGACCCTGCTGTAGACAGTTTTTGTCCAGTCCACTTGTGATGCTGGAGAAATGTCAGAGCCAGCTCTCAGGAATATGCTTTATGTTGCTGGAGCATTTTTCCCAATCATGATTTCACAAACACGTTGCATAGAGTATGTTGCTCTGACTCTGCTGAAAAAAGAAAGAAAAAAAAATGAGTGGGACAATTTGGGAATAGTCCTGATTTCTGTGTGGAAGCAGAAAGAACAGAGAGCCATGGAATGCTGCAGAGAAAAGGTATGTGGTGCGTCCCCACAGAAGAGGAATGAAACAAATGGATTTGAAATGCTATTTGATGCTATGAGGTTTTTTTTTAGCTGAGACTGAGAACATGGAGCTTTTCAATGTGCCGAGCTTCTTTACCCAAAGGCTGGCTCGGGTCTGTCCCTTTCAACACAGCGCTCTGAAGCTGTACAACACAACAGCACTTAAAATGGTAGCTGAATCCAGGCCGGCAGCTCCACTTTATCCCCCAGCTAATTACCTGCAGGGTGGCCATCTGCTTATTAAAATTTCCCTAAATAAGTTTTGAGTTGTTTTCAACACTTGCAAGGAAAACAAGGGGGGGGGGGTTAAAGCAAACAAACTGCCTTCAAAGTTCCCTCTTTTTAAAAGATTTTGGATAGGCAAAATATTCAGATCCACAGGGAAAAAAGTGGAGGCAAGACATCACGGTAATCTGGTGCAAAATTGGCTGAAATTGTAAATTCAGAAATAAACAAGGAAAGTGTGAGAAGTGATGATGCTGCAGTTGAGTGTAATGAATAATTCCAGCCTGTTTCTCATTCTGTTCAATGGATCAGGAGGAGATGCCTCATGCCTGACAGTTGCAATTCTGAGCTAGTCTGCAGACTTATGGAAAGTAACATTTTTGCTATTCAGTTTAACAGAGCAACTCCTTCAACACCCCCCACCCCCACCTCCATTTTTAAGCTGTATACATTTGAGGGTGGCTAAAATCCTTGCAGATTACATGTAAAGAAAACTCCTGCCCTTCTCTGTGTTGGCCATACACTAAACTCTACACAAGATTTATTCTTCCAAATGAAAACCCTTCTTCACAGTGTGCTTTTCAGAACAACCCTACAACCTTACAAAATGTGTGACAAGGGTGTTAAACTTATCTCTTCCAAGCTCTTTATATGAAAGAACCAGTGATTTATTATGCGCATGAAAGAAACTGTGGTTTACAATTAATTTCTTGTAATAGTTTTTTAATACCGTGCTTGAAATATGTCCCTTTAGTGATAGGGGCTGCATGAATTAGAATTAATTCCTGTTTAATTGTTCCTATATTTCAGTGGCTGTGATGGCAGTGACCAGGCTGAGCTAATTTATTTCCTGAGTAGGATGATAGATGGTCCGTTGCTGAGGCTGCCAGGGGAGGAGTGGTTAATTGCAGTAGATTGCCTTATCCCCTTGTAATTATGCTTGTCTCTTTGGAGCTCCCTGCCTCCAAATGGCCAATCGATACTATCAGACCCCAGATAAGGAGGAGGTGGAGGCAGAACTGTGGGTCCCAGACCGGACTTTACCCAAACCGGGTTTATGTAAGGCAGTGGCTCCAGACTGCAGATAGCAGGGACTTATGGGCTGAATTGTATCAAAGGCACAGCATTAAATGTCTGCTTTGGTTGGGATGGTTTCAGAGGAAGAGATCTGGAATCATCCACCTTGATTAACTATACCAACTTCACCATTAATGTCCACACAGCACCAGGGAGAAACTCACTGTTGCTGTGTTGCCACAGAATGGAAAGATTTAATGGTCCTCTATGTTCTGAGTAGGTTGAAGAAACCTATTTAGAACATCCTTGAAACATTAGCAGAATTAAAACAAGTAATATTGTTGCTTAGAAAATAGTCCCTTTTTTTATAATGTTTTACTTCATCAAAATTGAAACACAATTAAAGTATTTCATGGCCAATAATCTGGAATGAACCTAAAACCTTAATTTAACAACAAATGAGATTTTAGAGACCTTAGGCTGCGGCACTGATCCCAAATGTGCTTTCCTGTACTGATTATGATGCACTACATGATCAGAGCTGATGGAGCTGGGCTGGATCCATTCTGACATTACACAGACCAGGGGTCCAATACACTGGGCCCTAACTAGACTGAACGTAATTAGGATCCAGCCCGACTTGATTCCTGGTGCTGTGTCATTGTTACTAGGAACTGAGTGGATCCTTGAGAAGCTCTACTTCAGTCTCTGTTCAAGCTGTGTGTCATTGTCGCCGAGACTCGTGGCTGGTGGGTCTGCAGTATAGAGCAGCGACAGCCCAGTCAGACTCACTGGGCTTCATCACAGGGTCAGGAGGATGTGTTAGCAGCACAGAGGTCAATATGACACATGGGGAGGCAAATATTCAAGTGGTCACATGCCACTGTTTTGCTCTCAGTCTGGCTGGGCCCACCTGCTGTGTATATGTAGATGGGGCATCGACCAGAGACAGAGAGAGCACGGTGGAACTCAAAGGTCTGTTTTATCACACCTGTATCCATACACCCAACTATATACACATCCATGCACACAAACACTAATTCAGTCACACAAATATGTTTCTTAACCAACTGGCTGAAAGAACGTGTGGCTTGCCTTTTGTCTTTTGAGCTTGAGAATTGCATGGAGCATTGTCAGTTCACTGAAGTTCAGGGTTCACCTGAGTCAGCCCTAACTGTAAGCTCTATCAAAGAGGGAAGTTGGCAGCCCACTCTGAAATGCAGATTAGAGGCAGGTTAGAGAGGACAAACTGAGATCAGAAATGTTTGAAAGGCTAACTCGTTTTGTCTCACTTCTCTTCTTCCCCTATCTCCCCTCGTGCATTTCATTTTCTTTAAATTATTTATTAGCATTTTTCTTTTCTTAACATCAAATGGCCTTGATGATATGGACTGAATATGTGGTCGTGGTGTCTTGAAGCACATCCTGTTGCCTGTTGGGCCTATTAGTGATGTTGTTTGAAAGACAGATGAGAGTGCTGTGAACTGAACTGCCATGAGATGGCAAGTGGACACATAACGCAAAAGTTTACTCGTCTGTCTGGAATAGTGACAAATGACATATAGAGAACAAGACTAGCCCACTCTTCCTTTTCTCCCTTCGAAAAAAGAAAGAAACTAGAAAAGCACTGGGAGAGCGCAGACCTCCGCCAAGCAGCACAGTTCCCCCAGCTTATTGTGACTTACATCCCAGAATGTTGGTCCTACCTTTGATGTCTCTATTTCAATGGATTCCTGGACCATAACAACAGACCCTTAGCAACTGGAATCACATTGATATCATTTTCAGTTTAATAGTTATACCCGAAAATCCACATTTCCGTAATGGCGGATTTCCGGATCACCTCCAAAATGTCACCCAGCCTTTATAATCGTGTTACCAACCACAGGACTCAACCTGCTCACAACATTCCCACAATCATGTCCATTAAACTTACAGCTAATTAATTGACCTTGGTCACATTTGCTTCCGTGTTAATGCTACTTTAGCTCCTATTTAAAGAGGAGGGGTTCAGGACCTTTGGAAGTGGCTGCAGATTCCAGTTGAAAGCCCTTTTCTTGTGGTTGATTGAGAGTCAGTTTTGTCAGAGCTGGGGGGGAGGCGGAGGCGGGGGTTGCACCGGGAGCTGCCGCTGCCTTTGTCACAGGGCCTCGTTCAGAGAGCAGATGGGGTTTGTGATAATGAGAGGGTGGTGTGGAGGGAAGAGGTGCTACAGGTGTCACAGAGCAGTGTAACCGTGAGAGCATGGGCCGCCTCCTTCCAGAGCTTCAGGGACTTGTGAGCAGTGCCATCCAGCACATTCTCTCTGTGTGAGGTGACACAGATGGGGCTGAAGGTAAAGAGAGAAAAAAGAGAGAGGTAGACTTAGAGCACTCACAGACCTATTGGACCCCATGCTGGGTCCATGGTGCTAGATGGAATGGATACTGGTGTGGCTGAATGGCAGGCGAGGTATGTGTATCAGTGTGTGTGTGTTTATGCTCAGCGTTCAGTCTGTATCGTTAAATCTTCTCTTTGTCAGTAGCCAGGAAGAAATGCATGTTGACTGTGTGTGTGCACCTGCAGTTTTACTCATATGTGAGAAATCTCCACTGCAAGACAGAACATTCATTTCAGCAAAAAAAAAGTTAAAACATATTTATTCATTCAGCACCTGCAACTAAAGTACATTAAAAGGAAAATTCTTGTTTCACCCAACAAGGGCATTACTTTATTCTTATTTTCATTTGGTTTTACCTTTATTTTCTTTTTTGCTGAGATCTAGAAAGTAGGAGTAAATGAAACTGCCTTGAAATAATACCATGATACTGCAGTAGCAGCATTCACAATATGATATGATGAAATATGAAAACATACTTTGTTATTGACTGCAGTAATAGACAAACTCCATTTGAGAACTACTTGTTTTGGCCCCACATGGTGCACTCTGCTCACATGATTCCTCCTGCTTCTTTGTGTTGTCACTGTGTTCACAGAGCTCAAATATTAACCATTACAGTACATTGTTATCATAACTGATAGGAATGGTGGTCAGAATTGACACAATTAAGACAAGAATACGATTATTAAATATGTAGACATACAGAAATATGTAAAGATAAATAGTCAAATTAAAAAGTAAATATTAAGGGGTGTATAAAACTAAAACAAAAAATGAAGTGAAAATCGAATGTATACAAGAACAGTTAAAGACAAAATTACAAGGTTAAAGTGTTGATGGTGTAATTAATAGCACCAGTATCAGCAAGTGTGCTATATGTAAACAGCCTACACAAGGCTAATATATAACATGTTTAACTAATGGTGCTTGTTTACAGAATTCAGAGTCCAACAAGAGGTAGTGGAGGGGGGAGCAGTGTGAGTGTCCACAGTGTGTGTCTACATCACACCCATGTTGAAGTACACTGGAATCTTTTCTTCAAGTCTGGCCAGATGAAACTCTTATTTCACATTAATAGAATATTGTGGTCATGATTACAATATTTCAATTTGTGACAAGCTGCATGTTGGGATGTGGAGTGAGAGCCCACTGTGTGACACCAGGTTACCTTCACACACTTCACTCTGCCTCCCCTTGTGACTCTGGATGTAAATCCTGTGCAGCTGAAACGTCCAGTGTGAATTCCAAGTTAAATGGTGCTGGTGTGAGCATTTGCCACAGTGTGTGTGTGTGTGTGTGTGTGTGTGTGTGTGTGTGTGTGTGTGTCTGTGTGTGTGTGTGTGTGTGTGTGTGTGTGTGTGTGTGTGTGTGTGTGTGGTTGTCCTGGTGTGGCGGGTGTCTCCGTGGCCCGAGCCTCGTTAAGCTGAGAGCTGTAATGGATGTCAACAGACTGGCTTCTTCTGACTGTGTCAACATTAATCAGCAGGCCTGGAGGCCAGCACCCCACACCACTCCGCTTAACATTCACACCACGCTGCAGGCGAGTCAGCCCGCAGGTCAGCCACAGACAGCCTCACACATACACAACACATGCATCGCTCCTTTTCTTACTTTCCAACTGGACAGGAGTGCAATGAAGAGGAAGGCTGTGGGAAAAGCAGGCCACGTCAGTGTTAAATAGCAGACAGCTACGTACTGAGAGAGTTCCCACACATCACTGTGTCCATCACAGTGTGAGTGTCCATCAGGCCTGATGCTGCTGCAGCCTGTGAGCTCTGACACATTACATCATCACAGTGTGAGTGTCCATCAGGCCTGATGCTCTGCAGCCTGTGAGCTCTGACACATTACATCATCACAGTGTGAGTGTCCATCAGGCCTGATGCTCTGCAGCCTGTGAGCTCTGACACATTACATCATCACAGTGTGAGTGTCCATCAGACCTGATGCTCTGCAGCCTGTGAGCTCTGACACATTACATCATCACAGTGTGAGTGTCCATCAGGCCTGATGCTGCTGCAGCCTGTGAGCTCTGACACACTACATCATCACAGTCACAGTCCCATCTCCGGAGATGCTAACCACGCTTCCCTTCCACTCTCTTCACCTTCACCCACTGTGTGACATGCCACAACAGGGACAGTACAACATTGGATCTGCTGTAAGCACATCTTTGCCAAGCTGAAAGATGAAAAACTAGGGAGTCATATCTGATTCTGATCAATTAATTAAACCACTGGGTACATTTGTCTTCTCCCTGTCAGCGGCCCTCATCATCGAGCAAAACCATGAATCGTCCACAGGAGTTCATCTTCTCATTCTCTAGAGGTTGACTTTCCCCTCTGAAGCTTACTGCATGTGGTCTTAGTGGTGGTCATGTGGCCACTGTCAAACATGTCGACCAGAAAACTCTCACATATGCTGCAGGTCACTCTTATCACTTCATTGCATTTAAAGCACTGGCAATAGTCTTGATACTTTCAGCTTCTTCAGCACTATTTTTTGTACATAAAACTGCTGTTGCTTGAGAACAGAGCAATCAAATGTCTCACAGTGAGAAAACTTTTCATCAGCTGATTTAGTTCAGTTACCGAGGGTGTGTGCAGGAATCCCCCACTGCAACTAGCTGTCATAGTTTTGGTAAAATGCCGTTGGTCATGCCGACATCGACAGCATCCTAATCTGTGCAACCTCCAACCAACTTCACCATCATCTAAGCCTGCGTCATTGAAAAGCATCTCAAGTCCACTCGTTATGCCCTGCGCAGTTTGCTCAGCTTCCAGTTCAACACATTCACTTGTGTTTGATTCTGAAACAACAGCTAACATCTAAATCTGAAAAAAGGAAAAAGGAGTGTGTGTGAGTGTGTGTGTGTGTGTGTGTGTGTGTGTGTGTGTGTGTGTGTGTGTGTGTGTGTGTGTGTGTGTGAATGTGTGTTTGTGTGTCCCCTCATATTCTGGGTCTTCCTGCTAAGCCCCAGGCGCTGTGCTCCATTAGCAGCACAGTGATGGAGCTACTTGGCATTCAGTGGTCTTTGAGGCCGGCACAAACCCAGGAGACAGGGCCTTGCCTGGGGGGGTTAATGGACCCGGGCCTGGCCCTGCCGCCAACATTAATTGTTTCTGCAGCTCTGGCAGACCTCTGCTACTCTTCCTCTCCTCTCCTCTCCTCATCCAGCTGTGGATCACTTCTTTGCTCCATGTTGCATTTCCTGGAGCTGTTTTTCATTTATGCCATTTGGTGTACTGATGAGTTGGCTTTGCTTGTGTTCATCTTAAAGCAGGGGAAAGTGAGAAGAATTCCTGTTGTTGGGTGATTACTCTCTCTGTATCTCTCTCCATCATGCTCGCTCTCTGTGTGCGCTGAGGCTTGCTGCTCTGCCTGTAGAATATGGAAGCAGATAATATCTCTGAGGATGAATTATGTTGATATGGTCAGCATGTCACTGTGTGGCCACTGGCATACACACACCTACTGAGGACACACACACACACACACACACACACACACACACACACACACACACACACACACACAGAGATCGATGTAGACAAGAGTTTATGATGAATAAATTCTATCTATCTATCTATCTATCTATCTATCTATCTATCTATCTATCGATCGATCGATCTATCGATCTATCTTGTACTCATGACATGAGGAACAGTTCACTGAAACTTCGGCAACATGCCCTGATGAACTTCCAGCAGCTTTGTTGAGCATGATAAGAGTCAGTTGGCCCTTGGAGGCCAGGTTCAGTCCCAGCAGGTAAAGACCTGAGCAGGACAGTGTAGGGCTTGTACACAGATAACCTTTCAATTCAGTTCAGTTCAGTTTTACAGTTTTTCTCAGTCGCTTTGGTGCATTTCTCACATCACTATTAACATTTGCACAACAGTTAGTGCATTTCTCAAAACAATTAGTACAAACTGCAAAACCAAGTAGATAACCTGCAAAAGTGCCTCACTTGCTCAAAATGGATAGTTCATTCCTCAAAAGCAAGTATTCATGTCAATGAATGTGTCAATGTCAACAATATGAAAAGTCCTGACACCATTGTTTATGAACAAGACAGTCAAATGGCTTAGTCATGTTTTCATTATGTGCACAAATGACTAAATGTTGTGGAGGTTGAACTAACAGTTATGAGAACTTTAATTCTGATCAGAGAAATGCACCAAAGCGACTGAGAAAAACTGTATTTATTTAGCGCCAAATCACAACAGAAGTTACCTCAAGGCACTTTTCATATAGAGCAGGTCGAGACTGTATTTGACAGCAGTGAGGAAACATGTCCTTTTTCCAGGCTCTGTCTTTCCTTTGTTTCTCTCCAGCGCTGAAGAGCTAAGATGAGGCATGGCATCAGTGCTGGGAAACCAGCTCTACTAAATAACTGATTGACAGAAAAACAGTTAAATTCTTCGGTGTGCAGCCAGGTCATGTGACACATACCCACTGCAGGTGGAGGTTACCAGGTGAAAGTCTTCTTGTTTCTGACCTTTTGTATTTGAACTTGTCACCGTGCTCTGGTGATGCAGAGATGTAGTCCAGGGTGCATCAGTAAACCAGGACATCACTTTTGGTGGTGGTTTCATGGAAAGCACAGTACAACTCTGTAACTCTTTTAACAGAAAATGAAACACTATTAATATTGTAGAACATGGTCAAATTCTGACTTTTAACATTTCATATCAATTTTCAGTACTGGTTGGATTTTGATACTGGGTTTGCATTTTACATGAGACCAAGTTAAGGATGTCTGGTCAGCTGATGGTTTTGATTTGTACCCAAGCTATTGCACCATACTGTAGCAGCAGATGATGCAGGTAATGGCGTGACATTACTAAACGTCAACAATGTTTTCTATGTTAAATTGGTCTGCAGCTTGTGGTTAGCTATGTTGAGGGTAACTGCACTGACTCCAGCAGAATGAGTCTTGCAGCTAGGACACAAGCCTCAGATCATTTTCACAAAGTCATCATTTCAAACCATGTTTGTGCCATGCCTCACAACAGCATAAATGGTTCCCATCTGTAACCTACATCAGACAGTTTCTGTCACAGTTTTGCACCCAGGTCTTGGTTTAGTTCTGTCTGTTGTAGTTCTGTTTTGGTTTCCGTTCTATCATTTTTCTATGTCCAGTGTCTTGTCTCTCATCCAGTCGCAATCATGTCACTTAACAGCCACACCCACCTCATCTTGTCACCTGCGTTTTCTGTTGAAGTTAATCACCTGTGCACACTATTTAAGTCAGTTGTTTTTTGTTCACGTTGCCGGATTGTCACCTTTCCTCACGTCACGTTGTATGATCATGTTCACGTTCATGTCCACGTCCATGTTTTGTTCCTCGCCAAGTCTTACAGTGAGTTTTTGTTAAGACTTAATTTTGATTTTTATTAAAGACTTTCTTTTGAATCAGCATATTGTGTGATGCGCTTGAGTCCGCACCCGCCCGTTCTGACAGTTTCTGCCTGTATGTGACACAAATCACAGTGAAAACAATCGTTCTGTGAATGAGTGGACTGAGTAGATTGTGTGTGTGTGTTCACTGTGCACTAACCTGTATGAAAAGAAGAGCACTGCATAAATAGGCATTTCAGGACAGTGTGCTCCAACTGAGCTCTGAAGCTTGTCACACTCAATTTATGTCTCTATTCCAAGCAGTGGTCCCAGTAGCCTCAGTTTCTGTTCTACTGGTACTGAGCTGCTCACTCGATAGGGTACGTTATAGCATGTCCTGAATGAAGAGGACATTACATTACATTACATTACCTTTACCAAAGCAGACAGGCTACAATGAATAAGACAGCTGCTCCCCAACCCAAGATCAAACCATTTTATGCTACACAGGAATACATGACCTGCCCTGTATAAAATGGACTTTATAAATCCTGAATTCACTGTGAATTGAATGAGATATAGTTCAGACCAAAAATGAATCTTGTCTAATACAGCAACTGTGAGGGGTTTGGCAAGAGTAGGATGGAAAGTTGTGTTTGTTCTACAGTATGTTTCTTTAATGATTTGAATGGGTCAAGTGTGTTTTGAAAGATTTGTAATATGTTGAGTGTGGTAACAATATTTTACATGAATAAAAGACTTGTTGCAGGATTGCATGCAGCACAGGTCTTTGCATAATTGGTGTAACACTCTTGTTACTATAAGAGTATAGTGTAAATGTCTTATTGTCAATGTAAATATGTTCTTGTCACTAAAGGAACCCACGAAAAACCCTTTAAACCCCAAAAATAAAGCTCTGCGGGGTTTACAAGCTTCAGCACCACGGAGAGCGACCATGTCATTTAGAAGTCAACAAAGCAAGAGAACAACACAAACATGAGGCTACATGGTCACTAATAATAAAACCACACTAATTCAAAGCAGTTCAGGACCACGGATAGCGACCGCATCATTTTCACACTTCAACTATTTCAACTCAGAGCCTGTATCAGTAGCTATAAAGTTTAGTAAAACTGGCACAGAGGCCCACATGTTCACAAACACCATTTCACTATGAAGTGCTATAGGCCTACTCACCACTATCTGAAGGGCATACGACGAGCCTGGAGCTCCACCAACTCGTCCACGATGCTCTGTGTGTCCATTTTCTTTGCTCTCTCATTCTCTATGGACAACCAGTCCACTCAGTCCCTCCTGTCCCACCGTGCTCCTCCAGTGGTTTGAATGAGTTTGAACTTGGAGAATGAGTGCTCAGAGGTTGCTACGGTGACGGGAAGAGTCAAAAACAAAAGCTCCACTGTTATGCTTATATGAAGTGCCACTCATGTTAACTTAGTCTGTAAAATGCTCCACCTAGTTTGCAATCTGTTGACAAGTGACTGATGATGACGTTGGTGGACGGCTGGTGACGAGTTTTACCCAAAATACACTTGTTTCAAGTTGAGACTTGCTAAAGGTTCTGTCGGCCCTGCAGAGTCACGACTACTACACGACACAGACACTGAACAAGAGCAGCTCGAACAAATACAGGCTTTTCCCAATGTGTTTTAGAGGAGAGGTGCTTAATTACTTATTTTTTGTGGAAAAAAGAATGAATTTATTTGACTATTTATTTATTTGAGCAAGACAACCTATTTTAGACAAACACAACAAAATACCTAAATATTCATCATACTCATTTTTGACATGATTGTCAGTTCACCATTTTGATTCAATATGTTTAAACTGGACATGATACAGATGAACAACATGTGCTGTGCAAACACTTTCAGAATGTAGCTTGTATGAGTGCAATGTTGGCCTGACCCCCCCAGTGCTCTGAGACAGCCCCCTCCTCTGACCTGACTGGCTACTTATTTATGTGAGACCAAGTACATGTGTGTAGCCCATGGTGTCACACTTTAATTAAAACCTCCATCAACCCACATGACGAGATCGACTGGTGCAAGCCTCCATGTGTGTGTCTCTGTGTGTGTGTGTGCCTGTGTGAGTGCATGTCTTTCTCATTAACTAGTCAATCTCTGTTCTGTGACTGATTTGAGGAACACAGGCAAGAACTGCTGATCAGTCTAGCAATAAAGCTGAATGTTCTGGTGTTATCTCAAACACACTCGAAACAAAAATCCAGAGTACATTTGCTCATCTTTTGCTTCTTTTTCTTGTTTTAAAATGTCCCATTTGGCTTTACACAACCCTTACACAAGAGCCAGAGTGTGTTAATGTACCATAAACGTAATCCCTCCCATGTCCCTTTACAACAGCACTGTTTGTCATGGCAACGAGCCAAATTTCAAGCAATTCCATAACCTGTGTATCTGTCTGTTGCAGTTGCATCCACCTGTCCACACACACACATACACACACACACACACACACACACACACACACGCCTGCTGCCTAAGTGGCCTGAACAGAGCGGAGGTGAATGGAACAAAGATGTGTTGTTGTGAGCGTGACGATCAGCTCCCCATGCCTGACCATCTGCAGCGGCCCAGGCTCAGCAGGAGGACCGGGAAATGAGGTCAGCTCAGCTTTTGAAGCCGGCAAGCGGCAGGCAGACGAGGCACCATGCCGGGACTGGAAGCTCACATGAAAGGCAATCAACCAAAATAGCCAAATATTGTTAGGACTGCAGACATGTGTGTTGCTCAGTCTGGGGGCTGAGAGATTCAAACAGAGGTCCCTCTGCTGTTGATGTAACCTGTCCAGTGTGAGACCCAATTTAATACACAATGTACAGAAGCCATCTTGAAATACTGTATAGAGACTCCTGTGCATGACCCCAGGTGGCTGTTGTGCTTGAAGTACAAAAGAGCAAAACATCTCTTAACAAACCTCAGATATCCATACTGAGGCTCTGACAGAGCAGACAGTGAGTTCTGCATATGTAAAAAAGTTTCTAACATCGACTGCACAGCCGTTGTAAATCCTGCCTCTGTGGTGTGTGTTGATATTTGCAGCTTTCATTTCACTCTCACTCTCAGGATATGGGCCGCAGATCCGAGTGAAGGATTACAAGTCATTAGACTGCTTTGTCAAATTAGCTCTTAATGAATGACAAGAGATGAGCATCAGTACTTGCAAACAATATAAAATGAGTCATGGTAGCGAGCGGTATAGTTTTACTGTGCAGGACATTCAGTGATGATAACAGGTGGTTGCACATGGAGAGAATAACTCCGGTCTTTGTTCAAAGATAATCTCTGCCGTCAGATGTGAATGTCCTCCTTCATCTTTCACTGACCTTTGATGTGACCTTAGTGGATGCCATACAGCCCTTCAGCCTTCCCCTCAGGGGGTCCTGTCTTTACAGTGTAACAGCAAAGATCTGAAGGGATTGAGTTTTCTGTGCTAAGTGTTGACTCACTGTGACTTTGAGACTGGTGAGATGTTCTGATAGTCCAGCCATTTAAGGCTCCCTGTTGAGTTTGTGGTGTTGGTCCTGGTCTTACATTCAGGTGGGATTCTCATCCTCCACGGTCCACTCTCTGCAGTGACAGCTGGCCAGTAGAGGGCACAACCAGCAGTTCCATTCATCATGTCAATAGAACTTTGCGTAAATGATGATTTGTGAGTGACAGTAATTTTGCAGTTATTTCCACGTCCCATATCTGTAGCTTGAAAAATGTTTCAGCTGCAACTTTCCGCACTGCCCCGTTCGTCTGATATCAGTGCAGGGTAAACATTTCTACGGGTAAGACTACACTGAAACAGACAATGTGTAAACACGCTTCCTGGTTATTGTCTCTGACTAATCTGTCTTGTTCTGTCCTGCACATTTGGTCAGATTTGTCACTGTAGTAGTTGATAATGGTAGCGAGCAAGAGGCTGTAACATATTGAATAGTACTGGTGATGTGATGTTAGAATCATGTTGTAACATTCCTTTTGGAAACCTCTATCCAGAGCAGGACTACCTAAAGCCTTATGCATGGCCATCATTGGTTTCTGATGATGCAATGTGCGATGTCCCATGAGGTAAAAATTCCAAGTGCTCCCCTCCGTTCAGATGTCTCCTTGTGTTGACTGGAAGCTGATAGTAAATCATGTGAATATCTTAATGTTTGAGCCCTTTAACAATCTGTTGAATAAAACAATGTAATACTTTGTTATGTTATTTTATTATTGAGAATAAATCTATTGTCATTGCATTTCCACCATAAAACTATAAATACCGACCATAACGGAAACAATTGCCAGACTCCATTTAGTGCCAGGTTTCTGAAATTACCCACTTCTCTCTGTGGAACAGAACTCCACTTCTCAATAATTGATAGCACCAAAGCATGCACATAGACGTAACAAATCTTAATACCGAGCCCTATTTATGTTGAATCAGTATTAGCTGCTATTACTTTTGAGGTTACAGTTCTGCACTGAACATGTAACCAGCCTTTTTCACTCATCATATCGGACTCATAACGTCGGCCTTTTACACCAACACCAACCAGTGAAGCACCAGCACACACACAGATGCACAGTGTTGTCTGTCCACTTCTCCCTCTCTCGCCCTATTTCTCTCCCTCCCCTCTGGCATACATGACAGCAGCAACGAGGACAAGCTGTTTTTCCTGCTGATAAATATTCTGACACGCCGTGTCTGACAGGCCACGTCCACCAGGCAGGAACTGGGATGGACAGGCTGCGTGTGTGTTTGGCTTTGCTGCGTGTGTGTGTGTGTGACAGCCTGGTCGTCTCCATGGTGCCAGGGCAGCCTTCTGAATCAGCCTGAGAAGCTCCCCCCGGCTGGAGACCAGCAGACACTGTGTAACTAGACCTCTGTTTTTCCCACCCCTCCATCCTTCCTCTCCTGTAGCCCTCCACCACCCTCTGCTCCCTGCCTCATCAGCTCACCCAGAGGAGGTGGGCCGGCCGCTGCTTTCTTGCCAGCCTGAAAATGCTGACATGCACAGACTGGCATCCCTTCACTTGGAACAGTCTCCCTCCTCTACACTCCTCTGTCCTGCCTCCCTCTTTCTTCTCTCTTTTCCCTCGCCTTTCCTTTGCTGTCTAAACTACATGTCCAGCCAAAGCAGAAATAGAGTGGGATAATTATAGAGAGCTGAGATAAAGAGGGGTAGTGCCTCTTTTTCACTGGACATGGGGGATTATGTTTTATTATTTATGTCTCTCTTTTCTTTCTTCCCTCTCCCAGCTCTCTTTCGTGTTTTTCTGCCTTTCTTCCTATTTCCCTTTTTATTGCCTTTTTCTCTTTCTTTTGATAGTCAGTTGCTAGTTCCTGTCCCTTAATTACTGCTCCTCTATGGATGGCCGTCCTCTTTCAAACTGAAGATGCTTAAACAGCACGACTGAGAGAAACAACACTTTTGGGGAGAGGCAGTAGAGGTGTAGAAATAGGCTGCAATGTTTCTTGGGAGGGGCTTGTAGGGGTTATTAAAGAGGGAGAGTAAATATTGTGACACCACCAGTGTGGATTGCAATAATGTGCATTTGTCAGCCTTGGAAATGAATTGATTAATGGGTTTGCTAAGTCTGACAGCCACATGCCAGAAAGCCTGTACTCTACTGGAGAGTGCTTGGGTTAGCCTGATGACACACAGCAACTGTAATAGAAATACATTCATTTATTCACGATGTAGGTATATATTTACTGGCAGGAAATGTGTGGGGTGTGTATCTCTCCCTGTCAGGAGATTTAATACATATAGATACACAATCCATGTTGTGATTGAAGACTATGTTGAAGCGGGATGCATGGGGCCCGAACTCCAAATGTTCATAATACAATGAGTTCAGTGTCTTTTTTTTTTTTTAATCACCATTAGAAAATGAAAACTACTCAGTACACAGTAGTAGTTAAGAGTAGTAGAAGGAAGAGTAATACTGAATGTCACACCACATGACTTTCAAAGTTGTCAGATGGATGGATGGATGGATGGGTGGATGAATGGATGGGTGGATGGATGGATGGATGGATGGATGGATGGATAGATGTACTCCATTTGTCCCAAACTGGGAAATTCTGTCTATATTTTATGTATTTTTCATCATTATTATACTAACCTCCAAAGAGACTGTCTGGTCCCCTGAAAATACAACGAGAAGTTAAATGATGTGATACCATGTCTGGAATAGAATTTTTTTCTTCCAAAATGGATGTCCACAAGAAATGAGTGGTTGTATGTGCAGTGATTTGTAGCCATGTTGCAGTTGTTGTGGTGCTGCATGTGCTCCCTCTTTCTGCCCAGCCCATTACCCTCATTGGCTTGTTGTATGACTCCCCCAACACCAACAGATATTTAGCCTGCTTGATATGTTTTGGCCTTTGGTGAGTTATCAGCAATCCCTCAGATTGAGTTATTGAACAACTCACACATAGTGATAGTGCTCTATCTCTCTCAGTTGACACAGTGATTTGTGAGCGCAGAGTGATTTACATCTGATCTGGGAGCTTTTGTTACCAGTCTCCAAAAACTATGAAACATCAGGGCCACAGTCCTGTAGTGTGAACTCTGTCCTGCTCTGGATTAGATTTGGGGAAGTTAACCAGAGATTTCTTTGCCAAACTATTAGGTTAGTTCTCATCCTCCTGAAAAGGAAACATAGTGTTTGGAAATACAGAATAATGGAAGATAACTCAAACCTTTATGTTTCTTGTTCAAGTGACTTATGCATTTCTACAGTGACAAGCAGCTTTCTGTTAGAGAGACTTAAAAAGACAGTTGATCTGTGGACACAGTGGAGTCTGACATTTTTTCAAACTGTGACTCCAAATTACTTGAAGAATGCATGTGATTTGAGAACATAGCTACTTGGCAGCTACAAACACACACACAGACACACACAGAGACACACACACACACACACACACTTGAGATAATAATCTGACTTGTATCAGCATATGTGGAAGTGTGAGTGTATGTGTGTTTGACAGACTTTGTATTTACTGTACATTCTATGTGCTTTTGATGCAGGCGTTTCCTGCTCTGACTGCTTAGATGTTGTCACAAGGATCTATAATTCCTGTGCGTGATAACAGAATATACAACACACATCCACCTGCATCGCAAACCACTTTGTGTGTCCCTCCAAAAACTGCTGGCTGTGTGTGGACCATTATGTTTCTCCAAGGCAGTGAAATATTCAGTTCTTCTTATAAGTTTACAAACCCTGGGAGAAATTATAATGATTACCATGATCAGGCAAAAACCCTTTCTTTTATTTTTAATGGGATTCAAATTAAGGTATAATGCATCACAGAATTCCATAATCATTATGCAAAGCATGGCAATAAAGGAAATACTAAGATGATCCCGGCTGAAAATTTTACATACCATTAGTTCTGAATGCTGTTTATTGCTCTGTTTGGCATCAGTGAGAGCTTGCAGTGCTTTGTAATAGTTGTGGTAAGACCCTGTATTTTGTCAGGTGGTAAAGTCCTTTCTAGTTGGGAAATAGACCACGTAAATTCTTGGGTTATCTGGTATGAACTCCAGGTCTGAGATCTGCCCAAAGTTCCTCTTGTATTTTGGACCATTGTCATGATAGAAAGTTAAAGTATGGTCCATACGTGGCAGTTGTTGGCGTCAAATCTTTGGGTATCTTCTTATGTTCTTTTCCTGATTTATAAATTTCATTCTCACGCAGGCCCTTGGACAGTTTGTTTGCTGTCCCCTTGGCTCAGTATCTGGCAAAGTCAGAGCCGCCCTAAATGAAAAGTGCAGGGCAGCTCAATAAGACGCTTTCAGACTATACAAAGACAATAAGTTATTATGAACTGAATCAGATGACATAGATATGATCTAAAAAGGGCATTCTCAATTATGTGATAAAAAGGCCTTCTTTCTACCACTATCCCTAATAAAAGTTCTGCATGATTCCCCGTTGATCCCGTTGATCCTGTTGGCTGTAGCCACAGTGTGATGCTGCTGTGTTTAGTCATTCGTTTCCCGATGGCCACCCCTCTCACAAAAGGTCAGCCACAATTCAACCAAGTGCAGTTGATTTGATGTCAGCAGCACATGGGCCCCACAGTGAGTGATGATCCCACTGATTCACAGGTCTGTGTGCGTCTGTGTCCCCTGATGAATTACAGCTCCATTCGTGTAAGGGAGAAGCTGGTTACTGGCCCGGCATGCTTGGAAGATTTTTGAAGTATTTACATAGCTTATAGCTTACTCTTTATGAATACGTGACTTGTTTAATCACAGTGTTGGAGTGAGATTGTTGGTTTATTAGTAAAGTAGGACATTTTGTTCACACCTACTGGCACCTGTCACTGTAAACATGAAGTGATTGTCATGTAAAACAAACAAAGCAAAAGGAGGAATAACTCAATTTTAGGTCATTTGATTTTATTAGTCTACCATTTGGCTCTCTGGCTGACTGGCTGAGTTAGCAAATTCATGGTCAGATATAGAAAGGCTGTGTCCTGTCTCAGAGTTAACACACTCTCCCCAGCACCAGGTGCTCATACACTATCTACTGATATGTATTTCGTATGTGGAGGACAAATGGATTCAAAAATATGCATCTTTCAGGTTGATCAATGTGACCCAGCCGCCTTGCACCAAGTGTATCAGGGCTGTGTGTGAGCGTGCAGAAGTACCTGAGGGAGGTATCTCAGTTCCCCTTTCCTTTGGGACCAATGAACACCTGAATAGAGACCCTCTGGCCTGTGCTTGTCTGACAGTATTCATAGAGCACCTTTGTTTAACAAGGCAGATATTTCCCCCTGTAGTCTCACTGGAGTGTCTCTGTAGCAACAATCCAACTCTGTCTCTCTGTGCTTGTGTTGTCAATGAGAGACTGTTGAGCTTCATCTTCCTTTTTCTTGCCTTGCACCTCTTTTGCATGGATGTGAGAGTGGAATCGAATCTGCACTCAGGAACAACGAGGATGTCCAATATCTCCTCATTCTCTTTTTCCATAAGTTGGTCAGGTTGAGCCGTGTCTCCTGCATCACCACTCATTGACACACACGTCCCAGTAGCCTGGAGAGCACAGGGCTGGACCTGCATACAGATATATCCATGACTGTGGAGGTGTCATCAAGACACTCTGCTTGGCACGCTGACAACATGGAGGTGACCTGATACTGGCTGTTTCAGCATGTTGAACTGGAAACATTCAGGTTTGGGTGGTCTGGAGAATGCAGCTGAAAGACATGGGTGGATCAATCTCCTCCAAATCCAGGGAAAGTTTTCTTTGCAGGAGCCTGGGACTTCTTCCAGGAGCTCAGGGAACGTCTGATCTGTGTGAGCGAGAGCAGTGAGCTGTACTGTGGAGAAAGATGAACCATTGTTCGGAAGTGATGTGCAGACAACTTTGTCATCCATGTTTTTGTGTTGGTTTATTGATAGTTGTTAACTACTTTGCCTTAACTGTTATTGTTGCGACAAAACGGCTGCTGTGCCATAGACTGTATAAAATATGGACGTAGTGTCCGTGACGTCACCCATAGGTTTCTGAAGAGCATAAATGAAGCAAATCGTAGTGCGTAGCCATCTTGGTAGCCTACCTCCAGTTACTCCAAATATGGACAAAGAGGTGGAGCGAGGGCGGAGCTGAGGCGGGTCGAATGAACGCTATTGGCTGAAAAAAAGCCGCTTTATTCGAAATAATCAAACTAGCTACGGCTAACCAGCTAGGTTAAATGCTAAATAGTGTTGCTAGCCGGCTAACCCCACAACGATCTCTTTCCCAAACTCAGTGACTAGAATTAGCCGGGGTGACGCCCTTTAGACTGTCAGTTCATAGCAAAATCAATCAAATCAAAGTGGCGCCACTTAGATTGACAGCTATGAATTGTGCATAATGATGTATGCTGTATATTTTAAACGAACGCCTTATAAAAAAATTCGCCCCCCCCCAGAGTTGTCATGGAGTAGAAAAACAGCTTATGAGACTAGAGCCATGTTTTGAACCAGGCTGTAAATATGTTTTTTTCTGTCGTAAAGTCGGACATTTTAACATGGGGCTCAGATCGGCTCAAATGTAATTGACTCCCTTCTGCGGCCTGCTCTAGTGGTTATTCGAGGAACTGCAGCTTTTTTGCACTTCCGCATTGGCTTCATTTTTCAGTGCCGGAGGTTGCCGCTTGTGCTGTGCTCACATTTTTCTTCGTGTGACATTTTTTTGGCAGTTAACAAACAGCTTGAGGTGCATTAGCACCACCCTCTGGCCTGAAGCAGGGCTGACCATGAGTTGCATGTAGTGCATGACACAAAAGAGATCTGATTAGTGATCTGGCCAATGGAGAAGCATGTATGAGGTGAAAGGTAAACCAAAGTATTTTCACTGTTATCTGGATTTTTTTTTGAATAGGACAGTTGAAATGACAAGCGAAAGTGGGAACTGTGTCTCAGTCCAAGTGTGTTTGACATGATGTCATGTATGCATGCATATTAAAGTATGTATACATCTTGTCATCACTGCGTATGTAGTGTTCTCACTTCATTCACACACAGCCAGTTTAAAGAATGCCAATATTTGTATGCCATCAGTGTGTGTGATGCGTAGTAAGAGCTGAGCTGACTGTGATCTGACATTGTTTGTCCAACTGGAGTGTGTTGATAGAAGTTGAATGCACAAGCTATTTGGGAACAGAGCATCTTCAGCCTTGACATGAAGTTGAAGCTTCATGTCAAGGCTGAAGCGTGTGTGCTTCTCAGAGCAATGAAAGGGGACTTGCATGGTCAGCAGCAGTTTCTGAGGTGGTGCAGTCTGGGCTTTGTGTAGACTTTCTGCACTCATCACAGTTGGGTTGTACAGAATGAGGGAAGTTCTCTCTTTGTTCAGACACAATGACAGGTCACACTCCTGCAAGCATTTTCATGTCAGGTCAGAGAAAGACATTATCATTGAACCTTCTTAATTGCCAGTTTGGCTATTGATAATAATCAAAAATTATTATTAATTATATTAAATAATAGGATCTGATATACATCTGATCACACCACCCTTAAAAGGGAAAATGATTAGTTGATTGATTCTCATAAAATGAAGGATTTCGGAGTTCTTGGCAGAGTAGACTATTCACTCCTGTACAAAATTAAAGACACAACATGTACATCAACAAGTGTTTATTAAAAGACAATAAAAGCAAAGACATAACTAGTCTAACAACATGTACTTTATACAAGTGTGTGTGTGTGTGTGTGAGTTAGTGAAACAAGATGTCTGTTCAAAAAGGTGTCAAACCACAGAGCCTAAACAAAACGGAGGCTACACACAAGATGGCCGACCCCAAGAATGGCTGCCAGGGGAGGGTGTGTGTGTTCCTTGTTAACGCCAATGTGTCTAAGTGTGATGCATGTAGCATAAAGGGAGCCAGGTTGGTAAAGAGAAGGTTAGCATGCAAACCCTGCGTTGGTGTGAACCTCAGTGTGCCACGTTCTAACACACAAATTAGTTTATTCCACATTATTCTCAGTTCAATACTGCCCCCTAGTGACCCAGAGTGAAAAGGCAGTTTAAAGTTAAAGTTAAGTGTCCCTTCTGCTGGAGCAGAGGCTGTAGCTCAGGAGGTAGAGTGTTGTCCACCAATTGGAAGGTTGGTGGTTCGATCCCTGGCCCCCAGCAGTCTATGTGCTGAAGTGTCCTTGGGCAAGATACTGAACCCCAGATTGCCCCCGATGGCTGTTCCATTGGCATGTGAATATGTCGTTTTAAGGCACTTATTCAGGTTGTTTTTTTCCTGACTATATCCTTGCTTGTCTTGTATTTAGTCTCAGATGTACATCAGTTTGGATAAAAGCGTCTGCTAAAGGAAATTGTAGAATTGTAGAGCAGCACATGGCAGGTGCAGCAGGCTGGTAGCATCATCAGTGTGCTGAAAGGACTTTTACCTTTCACATGGAAGCAATCGAAGGCCATATCCGTACGCTTTCTGTTGTATCGTGTTAGTCTGTAGTTTTGTAATTTTCAGATTTAGTTACCAGTTTGTAGTCTAGATGTTAAATGTGTGTTTTATCTTTTATGGCATCTGTATACATTTCCTTACCTTGATTGCCTTTATTCATAAACACTATTCATGTCAAATGCAAAGGTGGACAGAACTAATCAGACTCTCAGACTTTTGATACAGGAAATGAATTGTGGCTTCATGTTTCCTACCAGCAGCCAATTTCTTTTAACCATTGAGGACTTTTTTCATTTACTGCAACCAAGTAGTTCCTTACCTGTGGCACAAGTTCATATAAAGGGTTGTGCTCTTGGCTATATTGTCTTGTTCTCTAAACACCAAAATTCAGTCATCTATCCATGTCAAGAGGTTCAAATTGCAAGGTTTGGTTGGTTCAAAGGTCATGATGCTGCTTTTGAGTTATTCAGTGGTGGATTGAATAGTGATTCAACAAATTGATATATATCATAGGCTTTCTGCCACATCCCTGACTGAACACAGTACCTGTGTTCAACCCAAACTATGTAGTAAGTAGTAATGTAAACTTAACCAAGCCATTGCTGTGCCTAAATTTAAGCAAATCTTAACCATAGTGGTGTCAGGGGAAAATGAACTGTGTAACAGAAATGAGATCATCCTATGTCAGAAAATGCAAACATTGATTATTTTGTTCAGTAGTGTTGAAACATGAATCTGTTTGCACTGTTAAAGGCTGCAAATCAATCAGTGTGCTCAAGGCCCCTTTTCCTCTTGGAAGTGAGCTCCTGGTTCCACTGCATATGAAAGATGCACAGAGTACCCTGTTTCAACTGTATCATTCTGTCTGAAGACTCTTAGTCATCCAGCACTTTGTAAGAATGTGAATTAAGTCCAGTTGCCTTTGACTTAGCACTTCCAGATATTTTATTTTCCAATCAAAAGCGATGGAATAATATGTTTGCCTTTCCTCGTCACATGGGACCTTTCAGGGAAGGCTTGAGCGCAGCATTGCAACAGTATACTGCATGAAGACATTAATTGCATCAAAGATTTGACATGACCCCATAATGGCTTCAAGCCCATGTCAGTCACTCCTCGGGCTGCATGAAAAGCCCATTTCATCCCTTACCGTCTTTAGTGAAGACAACACATTGTTTGAACTTCACACTGAGGTTTATCTGTGTTGCCGCTGCTGAAGTGTATGCGACTGTTCACAAGCATGAATGTTTAATTTAACAAAGCTATTTTGAGCCCACCATCATTATCTTTGTCCTCAAGTGGAACACTCCTTTAAATATGCTAATTCAGCTGATGGAGGCTCTGGCAAGGTAATTGTTAAGCCTGGTGAGTTTGACAGTTTGCCAGGTTGTGTTTCTCGCAGACCCGTTCTATCTAACTACACACTTAACAGAAAAAACTCTGTGCTGCACGCCTTGTTTATTTTGCTCAGCCTGTAATAATATTCTTCAATCATGTCTTTCATATTCAAACCATATGGCATCAACTTCAAGCTCCATCTTAACATTAGAAGAGACATACATATTTATGGCTGACTCTCAAGAACTCTCAGATCTCTTAATACATCTGACTGCTTCTTGTCACCACTTCATTCATATACGTCAGTGGGGTCAGGAGAAACACTTTCTCTCAATCCAAATCTTGTCCTGAACATGAGGACATGAACTGGTTCAACTCTATAATTTGTGTGTTAGGAGAATGGTAACCAGCAGCAGCCACGCCAGGAGACGAGCGAAGAGAGAGGTGTAAGACAAGAGGAAAGAGGGATGAGGAAGAAGAGTGAGAATAGAAGACAGGTTTCAGCAAAACAAGTTTAGGACTAATTCTTAATAATTCTATTAATGCTGCCTCGAAGCGTTTTAAGAGCAAATGAACAACCAAAATAAAGAAACAAAGCTGATAAGTTTAACATACAGTAATTCTGTAACATAGCTGACAAATGTCCTGAAAGTAAGATTGAGCTGTAGAGGAATAAATAATACTAGTAAATTCAATATTTATTTTAGTTCAGGTATATTATCCCAAAATAAAAAAAGAGGACAAAGTCAAAAGAATAAATATTTCAGTATAGAGCGAGTTAACAGTGGCCGTAAAGCTGTGCTGCTCTTGTGGGAGCCACGTTTTGTACCAAGCTCGTACAGATGTTATGAGTTGAAGTGGATACTCACCTTGTGGTGTATTTTAGGTTACTATTGACAAAGGAAAATCAATAATTGGTAATCGAGAATCATTTAATTTTCAAGATGTAGGCATTTTAGACATTGTGGAACGAACGATGGCCTCTACACACCCACTGAGAGAGAGAGAGAGAGAGATACTAGAGGTATTGAGTTTCTAGATGAATTGATGAAGGTTGAGTAAAGGTTAGGGTTAGGGCTGTGGTTCCCAAGCCTTTTCTGCAGAGCCCCCTTTGGAAGATAAAAATATTTTCGGCCCCCCCTGCCTACGCGCACCTGCATAAACACACTATGGGACACTTCCTTTGCTTGTAAACTCCTACAGACTTTTGTTGAAACATTTTCTGTTTTAATTAATACAGAACTGCAACTTTAGTTTCTGACATCTCAGTGAAAAAAGGAGCACATCACTTTTAACTAGGGGTGTAACGGTACACAAAAATCACAGTTCGGTTCGTACCTCGGTACGGATGTCACGGTTCGGTTCGGTACTCAGTTAGGGGAAAAATGTAAAAAAAAAAACAAAAAACAAAAACCTGCTCATAATTAATTCAAAATATTTGTTTATTTTCTGAAACCAAAGAGCTGTTAGCAACTCAGTAAATTAAATTAAATGTACAATACATACAAATGTAACAGAACTACTGCTGCATAGTTCTTAATATCAAATATACAAAATAAATTAAATAAAAGTGCAGCATCAACAGTTCCAGGTTATTAATCTTCTTTAACGTTAATTTTCCAGTAAAAAAAAAATGAAGACACTGCTGCAAACAACCAATTTCAGCAATAATTATATGTCTAATTATGTCTAATTATATTATATTATAAAATGATGTCGGGAGCAGCGTTTGCACAGTTCCTTGTCCTTCTTTTTCCTTGCAGCGGTGATTGTGACGCTTGGATGGTTAAATGTTTGCGTAAGTTTGACGTGTTGCCGGTTGCGTAATTTACGTAATTGACGACTTCGCTGGAGCGTCTTGTAGCTCTGGCTTCCTGATGTTAGCTTTAGCCATCGCGTTTGCTAGCCATAACAGAAGCGGCGCCAGGAGAATAAACGGTCCGTCACATTCTGTGCTCCACTGGAAACTCCTACTTGTTTTTAGTTCCGCAATACTGTGTAAGTGTGAGACGGAGAAGAGACGGACCGTGGTACACCTGTGTACCGGACCGAACGGTACGGGTACGAGTACGTACATTGTTACTAGGGATGAGTTTTAAAGGAGTATCCGTTACGGATAAAGCATTTTTCGTGCTGAAGGAAAATCCTCATTGTGTAACTGACTGTTGTCGCGCTCTGTGATTGGCCAGTCACACACAGCGCCCGCCCCTCCCTACACAGACACGTCTGTGCACATCTCTCGCAACATACGCGCGGGGCATTTGACTAGATTGAGCCGAAAACGGCTCGTGGCGCGTCGGTCACTGCCTGCGGTCCGGTCGTGTTTTTTTTTTCTCTCTGCCGTCTGCTTGCTCTTAGTTTGGATGGTGATATAAAGTTAGTTCGATAACTTTGCTCGTACTGAACGCGGTACTTTTGAGAAGAATACAGTGAACAAGGTTGACATATTATTTCCCTGTTTGCATCACTGGATGTTTGCATGAATCATGAAGTTCACACAGATCATTAAAAAATAAACAGTCTCACAGACCACTGACACACATACACACATATAGCTGAACACACAAAGGAGGCTGTATTAATATTGTTATTGTATGTGGCTGCATGCAGTATCTGACACTTTCTCACTACAGTTCATAAAAATAAATATTATACATATTACAAATTAAGTTTTATATACTGTATAGATGCTTTGAATACAGTAGATTAGCAACTTCTGATCAATCCATATCAATTTCAGACTTAAAATAATGTACCGTTTTAAGCCCCACCCATTTCCGCTTCCACTTCCAGTCCAGGCCCCGCTTTGTCTTTGTCTTTGTTTTGGGAATGGGCCCCCCAGTTTGAGAACCACTGGATGGTCCACACAAGAATAGAAAGACACAATTGTGTGTGTGCGTGTGTGTAGTCTAGGTCTTGTTTGTTGTACATTTCTTTAAGACCTTACCTCATATTGACAGGAATTGATCACCACTGAATATTGATAGCAGCCTCTACAAAAGTTAAATCTCCGACCATAGCTAAGACTCATGGGAAATCAGCTGCTGCTACCCTCGAGCAAGGCATGCTAGGCTAATTCTCCAGTGTCAATCTGTGGACCATTGTGTATGTTACTTTAAAAATCATGTTGCTTTGATCAATGAAAGGTTGAAGAAGTCTTTGTGTGTCTGTCCTTCTTCATCATGCAGTGGTATAGGCGGAGAGATGCTGACAGTCTGACAGGAGGTCCCCACATTTCTTGGACATCCCGAAGAAGATCCCAGCCACTCAGGTAGGCCAAATCAACACTGTTTTCACCTGCGTTTCTAAAGTGGCTTTTTAATCTGAAGACTGACGGGAGTTCCAGTAATGCTCAGTCACCTGCAGTGTGCTTTTTTTTTTTTTTTGTCAAAAACAGACATAAATCTACAAAAAAAATGAAAACTCCATTTATCAGTCCAATAATAGGTTCATACACAAAGAACAGCATTTCACCAATTAATTTAGTGCTGAGGTTGTCATTGATGGTGAATATTTTTCATGAGCTCCTGCTTAGCTCATATATAAGAAATAATACTTGACAAGTTGTAATGGTTGACGAGGTGGAAATGGACACTTGCTGTCTTTGCTTCACTGTCTCCTTTCTGCCTTTAACACTGCTGTGTCTATGAAATGATGTTGACATTGTTGACTAGAGGATCTGTTTTTACTGCTGGATGGAAACAATTTTTGTTCAATCAATTAACAATGCAACAAGTAAAATTGAAACCATAAGGCTCTATTTTACAGTAGTGACATATTTGTGTAAAAGACGTTTCTTTGCCTTTTCTCCTCATCCTACCACAGCCTCAGATAAATGACTGGCTCTCTCACCGAATCTCTTTGGTTCAGTTCAGATGAACTGTGCTGTGTTTGTTTAGGCTGGTGTGAAAGCTGTGGATTAAACACCCAAAGCTAAAACAGAAGGGTGACGTTGAGGTTCATGCACTGCTCCATGTGTTATTATTAATTTATAAAGCATTTCTTCTTGAGTTCTTTGTGACACCAGAGCAGTTTTAATGAAGTGCTGCATGATGTTTTGGCTGTCAGTCTCTGGAATCAGTCTTTCCCGTGTGGATGGGATGGAGTGCTGATGCTGCAGAATGAGATTACTAAAACTTCTCAGAGAATGAGTTAGCTGCCACTTTCATTTATTGACATGTTTTCACCTCTTTAGTTCGTAATAACTCAGTGAGAATATGAACAGGATTGGAACTAAAAGACAGCAGATGTTTTGTTGTTGTTGTTCTTCTTCTTCTTCTTCTGAAGCCTGCACCAAATGAACCAACTTACAGGTGTGTTAATTGTAAGTTGGTTAATTACTTAACAATATTTCAGGCTTAGAAATCATTAAGGGGTTTCATCAAGGACATCTCAACCGCAGAAAGTGTGTAATAATACAGGTGAATCTTGGCTATACAGAAATGAAATACAAAATCTGTTTTGTTTTTTCTTTGTTTTTGGCTGACAACATTAAAATAAAGCTTCAGCTCTTTATATATTTAACATACAGGGTTTTGTTAATTAACTTAAAAATGTATCATTACTCTGAAACCATGATGGAACCTCAGGTTAGTTAATAATTAATTTGTGTGTGTGTGTGTGTGTGTGTGTGTGCTCTCACAGTGTAAATGATTTGGGTATTTAGAAAACAGAACATATTTCGTAGCTTTGGGGAAGACTCTCACCCCCACCACTTATTCCCTTTCTAACCTTTTCCATTTTTGTCTCATTGTGCACTCAGAAAAATCCCTGAACATCACGGAGAATGTGTGCAGAATACATTAATGTGCTTTTCAGAAATATCCCTATTCTCTAGACCCCCAGACAACGATACAATTGATATCTCCGCTCTTATTTGTAGTATTTTTAGTATTTCAGCAGGAGGTCTGAGAGGATTACGTGCCTGGCAAGGTGCTCTTTTGTGCAGGCAGAGTAGCCCACAGATCCAGGCCACAGGCACAGAGATGAGCTGACATGTACATTTGATTAGTTTATCTACTGTACTGTGGATTGAATGCACCACTTCTGCCAACATTTTACCTTTACTGCAAATGACCTCCAATATAAAATCCTACTGTACTTTTCAATAGCAATTTTATTCTGTAGTGTTTTTCAGATTTTTACAATATGTATACAGTTACATCATTCTATTCCATTCTGTAACTGTCAATATATCTATGGTCTTCAAGACAAATGCAGGTGTATGAGTCAGGGTGACACATGGGGTGCACCGCTTCTCTTCAATTCACAGTTGGACAGAGCTCGACTTTCAAACTTCAAGAGCTACTCTTTTATGGAGTTGTGGCTTGTTGTTTTAACAAGCTTTGTTTGAGAACATTGTCTGGTCACTGTGCTCTTTGAATACCTTTATCTGCACTTTCTGTGTTCAGCCATGGTGCTTTCCTCAGGATACCACTCAGTAGATGCCTCTGCATTGCAGACTAAGTGCATGTGACACTGTGGGAGATGGGTCTAATCAAATATTGGTGACAGTCAGTACATATTGTGTAATAAATTGCACAACCTAACATGCATGCATTACATTGTGTAGAATTTGAGATACAGAGATACGTCATCAACTCCTGCCATTCGCTGTTTCGAAAATGGAGCAAAAAGCAAACTTGTCAATGGGTGTGTCTTGGTGGCCAGTGTAGTCTACGTCATGTTGGGGGTTGTGACCTGTTGAGGGAGGATGCATCATTTGCACACTCTTGGCATTCTCTCGATGAGCTTCAAGAGGTCGTCACCTGAAATGGTCTTCACTTCACAGGTGTGTCAGGGTATCAGGGTTCATTAGTGGAATTTCTTGCTTTGTCAATGGGGTTGGGACCATCAGTTGTGTTGTGCAGAAGTCAGGTTAATACACAGCCGACAGCCCTATTGAACAACTGTTCATATTCATATTATGACAAGAACCAATCAGCTAACTAAAGAAAAACAAGTGGCCATCATTACTTTAAGAAATGGAGGTCAGACAGTCCGGAACCAAAAATCAAAACGCATTGAATGAGAAGATGTGTCCAAACTTTTGGCCTGTACTGTATATATATATATATATATATATATATGTGTGTGTGTGTGTGTGTGACCCTGCTGTAACATTACAAATTTCCCCATTGTGGGACTAATAATGGAATATCTTATCTTATCTTAGACACATCTTTGAACAAACACACACACGTCATGTCCCAGCCACAGCATGCAGAGAAGCCAGAAAACAAGCACAGAATACCAAAGGCAGCCCTGCATGAAAGAGGGCAGAAACAAGAAAAGCAAAGCAAAATAAAGTCAAGGATACAGATGAATATTTTTTTCTCTTACACTTCATAGTTCCTAGTTTTCCTCTCTCTCCTTGCCAACTTGTCTGCGTCCACACAGACATGCATACACCAGACTGTACGCAGGTGTAGGCAGCCCCCCCCCTCATGTCGTGTTCTGACCACTGATAATTTACAGTCCCTCGTGAACGGCCATGTTCAGGGTAACAGCAGCATGCTCAGGGTCACGCTACCTCTTGTGTGTGTATGTGTGCAGCATAACAAGTGGCAGTGTTCAAAGAGGACGCCTTAAATCACCCATAATCCCCAGGGTAAAGGCCAAATGACTCACTCTCTCTTCTGCTGCTGGGCACAACCAGCCTATGTATTAAAGTGTGTTCACACTGACAGCAGGTGATCTCACAGGTCATCCATAAGCTATGCATGTGGCCTTGATGTGCAGGAGGACTAAAATGCAAACCATAGCAACTGCAGTTAACAACTCAGAGAGCTGAATGCAGGCATTCTGTGTGGAAAGTATGTGTCCAAATACCACTCACAAACAGGTGAAGCAGTTTAAAGAGAGAGAGTCAGAGTACAGTGGGTGCTGGGGTTGATGGAAACAAGCTCAGGACTTTCATGTCATGTACTTAACCTAAGTTACACAGCTTCCAAAACATAACTCCATGGACTAGTTTAAACCCAAACCATGACCTTCTCCTACACCTGCCCACGAGGGGGGGTTCATCTGTCCGATTTCCTGATTCGATTCGATTATGATTATTGAGGTCCCGATTCCATTACCAACTGATTTTCGATTATTAACGATTCTCGATTACCGATTATTGATTTTCCTTTGGCAACAGTAACCCAAAATACACCACAAAGTTATTGCACCATTAAAAAAAACCAGTCAGTTGCTGAATTACTTAACGTCTCATTTACTGAGAAACAACTCGAAGCACTTTCTGTGTAGTGGAGTTGTAACTTCTGAATTATTTGTTTTAACTTAAAGTAAATGTCCACATTTGCAAATAAATGTCCACATTTTGATTTTTCCCCTGTAGAACAACAAAACAGCTTTAGAAACTTTGTGTGTTCACAGCTGTGTAATGCGCCTTCATGAAAACTGAAATGGCAAAACCTGTTGCAGATTTACTGGCTGATATATGTAGAACACAGAAATGATTGTTTTCACCACCCCCTGCCCACTGCATCCAATTTGAATGTGTAAAGTTGTTTTATTTGTATGCAGATAGACGACATTTGGTCGATAGTTTAGTTCGTAGATAAAGGTTTGAAGAATGTCAGAGAGGTCTATCTAACTGAAATGTTACATTTATATCTTAAATATTTTTTTTATATATATGACACAATATATATTCATTTTGTAAATGAATGGACTGTGATGGGTAAACAGACTGCCTTTCCAGGTGTACCCTGAGAAAGATTAGTAGATATAGATATAGATAACAATGTCCATGTTGAACCATCCTGGTCAAGGGACATGTCCTCTGTTAGAGTAAGTTAACCATTGTTATGCATCAGAAAAAAAAAACGTATGTTATATTTTTATATTGTATTATATATTTATTTTTCTTTGCCATAAAACAATTTTCTAAAGCCACTACTGAATTTTTTTTTGTATTTTCTGTCTGGTTAACATGAATATAGGTTGTTTAATCCTGGACACTGCTGTGTGGGTCAAGAGGGAGAAAGACATTAGTATGACAAGCTAATGGGTCAGTAATGGATGAAGTCCTGTGTTTGATCAGCCACATCATTGATTATTAATGTGGTCAGTCAGTTGAACGTTTATTAAAGGCTAATTAAATTAATGTGCTTCACTGTCTTGAGAACTGCATATGGACAGATAAGTGTATATGGGACATGTCAGTAACTTTTAAATTAGGGGTGGGTGATAAGTCATTATCAATATTTATCAGCTTTCAGTGAAATTTTATTATGATGACTCGATCGTATAATGTTATCTCTGAACAAAATGTGTATCAGTATCAGTATTACAACGAATAACTTGGTATTGGAGTAATAGAATAACATGTCATTTATCAAATATGTGACGGCTGTTTTTGCACAGCCATGCTATTTGTAATCAAGTCTTTGTGTTTGATAGACTGTGCTGAACTGTGTGTCGGCCAGTGGTGAGCGGTGACCTGTTACAGTGGTCATGCTGAAGTTTGAACTACAGCCAGCGCCCAATTGTTGGCTATTTAGTTATTAATTAAAACACGTCATATGTTTTTTACGGGGTCCCGGAGGTGTCAGGTTGCAGAATATTTTATTAAGGCGAGGGCACGCCTTCTATAGTGTGGGTGCGGGTTAATAAAGCGTTCCCTCCACGCTATGTTATAGTGAGGGACCGGGATAAGTAAAGCGTTCCCTCCACGCTATGTTATAGTGAGGGACCGGGATAAATAAAGCGTTCCCTCCACGCTATGTTATATTGAGGGACCGGGATAAATAAAGCGCTCCCTCCACGCTATGTTATAGTGAGGGACCGGGATAAATAAAGCGTTCCCTTGCTATATCATAGTGAGATGCCTCTGGGGCTCTGTATACCTCCGGGGCTCCGTTTTCAATGCGATTTTAGACACTCTCACACTCAGAGTTTTGAAGTGAATCCAGTTATGAGCATGCGCGTTGGCAGATAAGCTGCTTCACTGACAGCTTTCTTGCCATTCAAAATGCTCATGTACAGTAAACACAGCCTCGAGTGCGGGTACTACTCAATATCGCAGTGCGCATGTGCGAAACAAGCTGTCAGCTTTCCAGCTTTTCGCAAACAAAACAGGAGAGATAAGGCAGGAATTTCACACCAAAACAGTAGAACTAAGGTATTGCATTATAGAACACACTGACAGATGAATATTTTCAATGATTTTATTGAAGGGCTTGGGCATGCACTGCATTTATAGCTTATTATGAGCGCTCGCCCCTGGTGTCGGCACATCTGCTCTCCTTGTCTCTCCTCTCTCATTGTTGAGAGGGACAGTTAAAAACCAGATCCATGAATAGTGATTGCGTCACTGGTGGCCATCGCTTCGTCTGCAGTGCCGATCACATTAGCTGCTTTTAGCACTCTCAGTTCCAATCGGACAGCTGATTGACTTCAGTTAGTGAAAGTGAGACTGAAAAAAAAAATAAATTGGAAAAGGAATAACAATTAACTTGGAAAGGACTGAAGGGACAAAGCTGTGAAAACTTACGTTTCAGTGAGTTGCAGTGTGTGTGTGTTGGTGGCGGGATGGAAAATGGATACGCACGTATCTGTGTAACACCTCAACACTTGCCTTCTTGTGACTTTGTTCATACACACTAATGCCAAAAACCTCATAGCATTTGATTTACAGTCAGAAAAAAATTCTCCAGGAAAGGTTGGAGTAAAAATGACTGAAGGAGCTGTGTTCATGGTGACCTCTGTGGAAACAATATAATAAAGAGATAATGCTGACGGGGTCATATTTCTGCCATTGTTTTCTCCTTTTCTCGCCGTCCTCTTTCAGGAAAATCAAACAGATGACAACTTTATTAACTGGAGATGGATTTATTCAGTGACGCACTTCATTTTGGAAATGGATGCTTGTTTTTTAAAAGGACGGGAACACTATCAGTCTTCTAGATTGTTTGTTGCGTTGTTGTATTTCCTCACCTCCAGCCTCCATCTCTTTCTCCCCCCTCTCTCTCGCTTGTCTTTATTTCTGAAAAGGCAGATGGTGGGAGTAAATCTGGTCGGTTGTCATAATGGTGCTTTTACCTTGTTCTCGACCAGACCTGAGAAGTTGAGCACCTACTACATCAAACTGATTACCCAGGCAGAGTGTGTTGAGCTTACACTCCATTTGACCCCCTCCAAACTATGTGAGGGTCTTCAAACAACCATAGAATCGTTCTTTATAGAGCTCAGGAAACAACCCTTGGCAATGCATGTCCCCATACACTCTACATCTGTCCTTCACTCTAAAGCACTCTCTGTACTCTGTTGACAGTATACAGGAGTGTCTCATTAAGGGGAAGCTGAAGCAAGAGTGTTATCTCATTGTTGATTCTGGGATGGATTGTGTTAGGTCGAGCAGATTCCGTCCCCCTCCTCACCCCACGCACACCTTCAAAGCCTCACCTGACAGGGCGAGATGAAAGGCAGAGAGAGCAGGTGGCAGTGGGAGGTGAGGAGAGGTGTGGCAGGCCAACACAAAGCAGGAATTAAAATGAAGAGGACAAGAAGGGGGGGGGGGGGGTCATGTGTGTCTAAGCAGGTGTGTGTACATGTATATCTTATTTGTAGGTCTATATGATTCAAAGTTATGATACATATATATGTGACAGCTCTGCATCAGCGAGGTGTTGCAATGAAAGTCACTTATTCTCTTACACACACACACACACACACACACACACAGACACACACACACAGACAATGGTTGTATAATCGCTCCTTGCTTTCTTCAGTAAAAATGACTTTTATAATCTGTACTGGGATTTTCCATGAAGCCTCTGCTGAATGTCAACTCGTAGCACTTACTGTCCCATTCAATGCCAGTGCAAGGTCACAGTCTGTCAGCCATGATGAAAATGAGCCAAAGAATAGAAGAAGGATTCAGTTGTTTTTAAGACAGTCCATGATGCCTGAATTGAGCACTGCTACATTTATAAATGATAACAGATAATCTCAGTAGATTCAGTTGGAGCACTACAATTTTCTGTTGTATGAATATAAAGCCTTTGAAAGTTAATGCATGCTATCTTTTCATTGAGAAATCCAGTTTGTTCTTTCAAAAACTATTCATTTTAATAACATGAACGACAAACAGCAAGTGCTGGAAGTGTTGATCATACAGTGGCTTGCAAAAATATTTATCCCCCTTGAACTTTTCCACATTTTGTCACGTTACGACCACAAACATAAATATATTTTATTGGAATTTTATGTGAAAGACCAACACAAAGTGACACACAATTGTGAAGTGCAAAGTGCAAATTATACATGATTTTTTTTTTTTTAAATAAAAAACTGAAAAGTGCAGTGTGCAAAAGTATTCACCCCCCTGAGTCAATACTGTGTGGAACTGCCTTTTGCTGCAATTACAGCTGCAAGTCTTTTGGGGTATGTCTCTACCAGCTTTGCTCATCTAGAGACTGAAATTTTTGCCCATTCTTCTTTGCAAAACAGATCAAGCTTAGTCAGATTGGATGGAGAGCGGTTGTGAACGGCAGTTTTCAGACCTTGCCACAGATTCTTGATTGGATTCAGGTCTGGACTTTGACTGGGCCATTCTAACACATGAACATGTTTTGTATTAAATCATTCCACTGTAGCCCTGGCTTTATGTTTAGGGTCGCTGTCCTGCTGGAAGGTGAACCTCTGCCACAGTCTCAAGTCTTTGGCAGACTCCAACAGGTTTCCTTCCAAGATTGCCCTGTATTTTGCTCCATCCATCTTCCCATCAGCTCGGACCATGTTCCCTGTCCCTGCTGAAGAGAAGCACCCCCAGAGCACGATGCTGCCACCACCATGTTTGACAGTGGGGGTGGTGTGTTCAGAGTCATGTGCAGTGTTCGTTTTCTGCCACATTTTGCATTCAGGCCAAAAAGTTCCATTTTGGTTTCATCTGAGCAGAGCACCCTCTTCCACATGTTTGCTGTGTCCCACATGGCTTCTGGTGAACTTCTTATGGTTTTCTTTGAACGATGGCTTTCTACCTGCCACTCTTCTATAAAGGCCAGATTTGTGCAGAGCATGCCCAATAGTTGTCTTGTGGACAGATTCCCCCAGCTGAGCTGTGGATCCCTGCAGTTGGGCCAGAGTCACCATGGGCCTCTTGGCTGCATCTCTGACCAGTGCTCTGCTTGTTTGGCCTGTAAGTTTAGGTGGACGGCTGTGTCTTGGTAGGTTTGCAGTTGTGCCATACTCTTTCCATTTCTGGATGATGGACTGAACAGTGCTCCGTGAGATGTTCAAAGCTTGGAAAATCTTTTTACAGCCTAACCTGCTTTAAACTTCTCCACAACCTTATCTCTGTCTGGTCTGTTCCTTGGACTTCATGATGCTGTTTGCTCCCCAATAGTCTCTTAACGAACGCCGTCACAGAACAGCTGTATTTGTACTCAGACTAGAATACACACAGGTGGACTCTATTTAGTCATTAGGTCAACATTCGATCATTCAGCAATCATCAGGCAACTTCTGAAGGCAATTGGTTGCACTCAGAGAAAAGGGGGCTGAATACTTTTGCACACTGCACTTTTCAGTTTTTTATTTTTTAAATAAAAATTAAATCATGTATAATTTTCTTTGCACTTCATAACTGCGTGTCATTTTGTGTTGGTCTTTCACATAAAATTCCAATAAAATATATTTATGTTTGTGGTCGTAACGTGACAAAATGTGGAGCAGTTCAAGGGGGATGAATACTTTTGCGAGCCACTGTATTTATCGGATCCCATCCTTTTCCTGCACGTGCTCTAACGACAGTCACACATGTGCGTTGTTATTGTATCTCAGGCCTTACAGAGAGTCCTCTAAACAGCCCAGGCTCAAACCTCATTAACAGAAACCGCATCCACAACATTTGGTGCTTGTGCAATAACTTGTAAACACATTAAAAATTCAATTGCACCTACAGGCTTTTGGAGCCACATGTGCATTTTAATTCACAGACCTCGAAAACTTCTATTAACAAGCGCTGTCCCTTGAAAAACTGGCCCTGAAAGCAACATTTGAACATTTGCAGTAAATGCAGATTATGCCAGTGTGGAAGATTACAGTGTTGTGGGAAATTGCTTTGACTTAAGAACCTCAGTGTCACATTTGCGTAATTCAAATTCAAGACAAGATGAAAACTTTTAAATGGAAAACTTGTAATTAAATTAACCAATTTGAAAGCATGGTAGAATATGTGTTCTCCCATCGATGAATATCATCGTCCTCCAGAGACAAACAGCTGAGAGCTGTCGATCTTTTACATCAACAAAGCCAACAGAGGAGGAGCTCTGTGACATCACGTATGCCCCTCCCACAGTGCTCTCCTTTCATTTCCTCCCAGGACGCTTGAACAAGCTTTCACATTAGCCTCATGTGACACTCCAAGAACGGCCATTTACACTTGGCCTCGGGTAGCTCCAACAAATCTAATGACACGTCATTACATCAGCCAGACGTGCCAACGCACCAGCTGGGATCAAAGATGCGACAGAGGTGGAAAACCTGGGATTTCCTGTCTGTCAGAGCTGAAGAAGCTGCTTGGACGACAGGCGTCCTTTTCAGCTGGTGACATAACTACGACCTTTTTCTAGTCTTCTCCATACTGGATATGCACATACATCGAGGAGGCAAAATGATTAGAACAATGTCAGCACTGAATGTTACTGTGGATTCTGCAGAATCGTCCAGTTCTGGTGTTGTTTCTGGTGATAGGGTTGGGTCTTCAGAAGGAACCAGTGGGCTGGGGCTGAGTGCCATGGATAGAAGAGGGGAGTGGAAATATTGAGAGTGAGACTAATGCACTGCTGCTCTGATCCTGTAATGATAACCTGGTGAGGGAAGCACTATCTCACAACTGTCGTTTATCAAAACTTCGCCTCAGTCGGAATCACTTCTTTCCTGCACATGCCTGAGTGCATATACACCAGCAGAAGAGAACACACACACACACACACGGAGGAGGAGGTGGACGTGCTCACTAAACACAGCTGCTTGTCAACTTTCCTTTACAGACTGGGCTCAGTCAGTCACAGTCCAAACCTGCGTGTGCCAATAAGCATCTTTTCAGAAATGATTAAAAAAGCTTAATGCAAATTGAGTTTCTGTTACTGCATCAGCCACAGAGCGAAGGCTTCTGTGTTCTTCACTGTTGTGCCCATTAAAAGAATGAGGTTCAGGTGAGTGCTCAGGTATATTAGGCCTGGGCCAGTCTGACTGCCTATAATGTGATAGGCATCAAAATTAGCCTTGCAGTTTTTCATGTTATTTAATAGTATATCTGTAGTCTAGTGGTTTAAGATCCCAACTGCCTGACTTCAAATCTTCAGCTCTCATTCCCAATTTCAATTTGCCCTTATCTCAAAAAGCACACACAAACAGTAGATACAAAAATATTTTATTTGAGTGAAAATGTTTCCACATGTTCCACATTCATGTTACTATAAGTGAAATCAATATATCCTCCACTTTGACAAGTGTAACGTAAATGGTAAAATCACAGCTCCATATTGAGATATACTGATGTTATGAAGGTATCTGGCCAGGAATGTGAGCTGACACGTATCTGACAGGCCAGGACGTGCACAGATGTCACATTGCTTTGCAGTAAATGTAGGACCAGGTTCAACCTTTTTCCAAGATATGGTCAAGTATACGATAAGATGAACCTTTTTTCACCCCACAGTGGGGAAATTCACGAGTATCAAAACTTCAGTGATGGTAGAGTGTGATGTGTTAGAACAGGTGGGCTGAAGTGTCACATATGAGCACACAGTCAACTCAGGTGAACCGTGCCCGTCTGTCGTGTTTTATCCATCTCTCTGACTCACCCCGTTCCTCGCTTGCCATCTAATTCTCTCAAAACAAATCACACACACATACACGTACACACACACACACACACACACACACGCACACACACACACACACACACACACACACACACACACATTGTATGCCAGTATTGCACACAGCTTAGTCAGCCCACTCTCTCTGGGGTAACAGAGTGGCTGCCTTGGCTGGCAAACTGAGACATGTGTCGGAAACATACACACAGACACACACTTGAACTCACTCACCCCACGGTGCACAGATGGACACGTGGACAGGCCTTCAATGACCAGCAGTCTCCAAGGACAAACTGATCTCCCATTCACAGCCATGTTCTCTCTCTCTCTCTCTCTCTCTCTCTCTCTCTCTCTCTCTCTCTCACACACACACACACACACACACACACACACACACACACACACACACACAAGCCTCAAACATGGACATGGTCACACACTTACACACACTCACCAAGTCAGTTGTGTAGAGTGTGTGCATGTGTGTGTAGGTCCTTTACAGATGGACTTGCAGCACCATTAGGAGACATGAGGGGACATGGCATCATTAATAATACAGCCAACAACCTGCTCCAAGGGCCTGGGTTCAACATTAACAAGCTGCCAACCTTGCACACACACACACACACACACACACACACACACACACTCACCACACGCTCTCAACATCACATTAGCTGACACAATTCCGGACGGGATTCAGATGGGGCTTTTTTTGTGTGTTTGAAAATGTCTTACATTAAACCACATTCTCTGCCATCCATGCAGAGACACACACACACACACACACACACACACACACACACACACACACACACACACACACATCATCACACTCCCGCAGGCAGCAGATGGTGTGGTGGGCGTCAGGTACAGTAGCAGCCTCCTGACACCCCAAACAGCTGTTACCATTATAGCATGCTAATTGCCATCAATCAAGACAGCACCTTGGTGCATTCATAGGCAGGGTTTACACTGCTGTGTGTACTGTGTGTGTGTGAGTGTAACGCAGAAATAGAAAAAGGCAAATGCAGAGTTTTTCCCCTCATTAACTAAAACCAAAATGATGCCCTTTCCCTCCTCTTCTGGAGGAAAAAAATGTGATGAATAATGAAGACAACAAGAACAGAGACAACAAAATCCATATCATCATGTCTCCCCTATACTCATTAGTGTCTGTGAGTGTGTGTGTGTATATGTATGGCCAACATTCTTTTTTTTTTCATTAAAGGGAGGGAGTCATGTTAGCACATTGCTGTTGGTTACAAATCATTATTTTTCAGGAAGCATCCCGTAGGCTGACTGATATGGATGGGAGTTGGCTCTGTGTGGGCTGACTGATATGGATGGTTCGAAATGAGCCTGTCGATGCAGGTCACACTGAGCATGGCCATATTGATAGTTACAAACCAGCAAAAATCTGTTCCAGTAGTCCCTCATGGTTCAGAGGTTGTTGCACAAGAGCCATGCAACACAGCAGATCAGTGGAATCAGAACTGAACCTTGAATTCAGGAAGATGCAGTGTTGGTGCCAAGGTAGTTGGCATACAGATATTTTAAAGACAGTATATAGCTTTGGTGTTATGTAGCAGCAGCAGCTTCTAAGTTTTTGGAAAAAACATTTTGCTTTCTCATTGAGGTTTAATTGACAATAGCATGTCAGAGATGCAGTTTGACATGAGGCACACAAGATGGTGAAGTTAGTTGATTTCTTGGATATTAACTACATCAGCGGTTTTCAAAGTGTGAGGCGCGCCTCCCCTGGGGGGCGCCAGAGGGCTTCAGGGGAGGCGCGGAGTGAAAAAATAAACCTGAAAAGAAAAAAAAGTGTAAACATCTGACAAGAGACAAGATGGATGGATTTTTAGTATCTCAAGTGAAAGTGAGAGAGGGCACAGAGTCTGGGGCGAGCAGAAAACGGAGGAAGTATGACCCTGATTATTTAAAGTTTGGCTTTTCATGTATTGGTCCTGATGATGCTCCGCTGCCACAGAGTGTTATCTGCAAAGAGGTGCTAGCTAACGACAGTATGCCACCATGTAAACTCCGGCGTCATATTGAAACCAAGCACCAAAGTTTAACGACCAAGCCGCTATGATAAAAAAATATATATCTGACTGATGTTGATCTGTTTATTATCTGATTTGAGGAATTGCACAAAGAGGCCTTAAATTGAATGTATTCAAAAAGATATTAAATAACTCTGTCAAAATATGCTAAAAACAGATGCTAAAATGTGTTTTAAAAAGATGCTGAAAACATACAGATGTTAAAATGTGTTTTAAAAAAAAAGATATTTATCCACACACAGAGAGATAAAGATGATTAAAGTATTTTAAAAAAGGGGGGGCGGCATGCTTTTGAGTTCTCTTTAGGGAGGCTCGCTATCCCACACTTTGAAAACCCCTGAACTACATCAATGCTATAGTATCAAAGCGATATATAACATAATGTACGCAAGTGGTGTGGGATTGCCACAAAGCAAAAAAAACAAACAAAACTATTTCAATATGTAATAGTGTAAAGAATAAGCTCATGCAGTGTGAATGATTTAGGTACCTGATGCCCTAATATTATAAAACCCTTCAAAGCTATCCTGTAAGAATAATGCAAACATTCTGTAATAACAACTGGATAGATCCAACAAGCTACAGTTCCCTCAGTCAGCTTTGCTCCATACACTTCCTCTTATTGCCAGCTGCCAATCCTGACCCCTGTGAGTCCTAATTGAGAATTTTACCTTGCAGAATCAATGCTCTAATCTTCCTCCTCAGCCCACAGTAGATAAGTCTGTCTATAGTATGTCTGCTCTGCCCTCCTCCACTCAGAGCCCAGCCCGCTGTCCTTTATCCCGGGGACAGGTCGAGCTGCTCCACCCAGAGGACGTCCTTTCATCAAAGATGGCTGAGTGGAAGCAGGACAAATAGCTGTTATGATGAAGTGTAACACACAGTAGTGCTTGGGGGAATAGTCAAACTATGAAATTCTGGTACTCACAAATATTTGGAGGATTCATGTTTTGTTTCCATCTGAACGGAAAAAAGATCAATATACAAATATAAGTATACAAACACATGGATAGTGCTCAACAAAGACTCTTACCGACAAAAAAAAAACAAACAAAAAAAAAGGGTCATTGCTTTCTAAATTGACGCATGACTGTTATGATTGTTTTCTTCTTCGTCTGTCACCTCTGTAGTTAAGCTTTGGTTAACTACTAGGTTAAGGTAGAGGTTTGGTTTGGTGTGATCATTGAGTGTTGGGAGAACAGGCAGGCTGTTGTGTCAAAGTCAGACGTTCTGTATGTCCATACATTCACCTGTCACCATTTACACTACACACAAATAATGGCTTGTCAGGAATGTGGAAACATACAGTAGGTGAGGAACAGACACTACTGCAACTCTTTATAACCACTGGCACTATGCTAGTCCAACTGTTACTGCTACAGTCACTATTAACACTAGTGCTCTCTCACTTTTTATACATTCCATGTAGTGAAAAATTGTTTGTTAGAACTTCTGCCCAAATGTCTATGTTTTTAAAACACACATGCACACACACACACACACACACTCTGAGATGTATTAGATGGAGGTGCCTCTCCTTTTTTCTCTCTCCCTTTGTCTGGTAGAGTTTCAGCGTGTCCTTTTAATTATCCTGTGAAGAACTTTGTCCTTGGTCAAACTTTGCTGCTTTGAATCAGCACTTCTGTGCTTAGCCAGAGTCAGGTACCTACAGTGCAGTAGATACAGTGCTGACTGACTGACTGACTGACTGACTGTCTGACTGACTGACTGACTGACTATCTGACTGACTATTTGACTGACTGACTGACTGACTGACTGTCTGACTTACTGTCTGTCTGACTGACTGACTGTCTGACTGACTATCTGACTGACTATTTGACTGACTGACTGACTGGCTGACTGACTGACTGACTGTCTGACTGTCTGACTGACTGACTGACTGTCTGACTTACTGTCTGACTATCTGACTGACTGACTGTCTGACTGACTGACTGACTGTCTGACTGACTGACTGACTGACTGACTGACTGACTGTCTGACTATCTGACTGACTGACTGTCTGACTGACTGACTGACTATCTGACTGACTGACTGTCTGACTTACTGTCTGACTATCTGACTGACTGACTGACTGACTATCTGACTGACTGACTGACTGTCTGACTGACTGACTGTCTGACTGTCTGACTGACTGACTATTTGACTGACTGACTGACTAACTGACTGACTGTCTGACTATCTGACTGACTGACTGACTGACTGACAGACTGACTGCTAACTTCTAGTTTAAAAGAGAGAAACTTTCTGCCTGAGTGACACTCGTCTCTTCCTCCCTGGATGAATAACACCTCCAGTCTGTCGTACTGTTCTATATTCCACCCCTGTGTTTGCAAGTTATTGAAATGCCTATTATTATTTTCAGAATGAGTTTGTTTGAGGGGGATTTATTTGATTATGCATAGCAGACCAATAGCACTTCACACTTATCTCTCGGCCTTTGTCAGATGAGGTCACATGATGCGTTCCCGCTCTCCCTTGCTGAACGTTTTAACGCTGAGCTCTGCTGTCTGCTGAAGGAGATTTCAATGTAAGACACAGCATGGCCACTGCAGTGTACACAAGCAGAAATCGCTGAGTCGCTGGGCTCCCTCAACTGCTGATGTTCCTGTTTGTCATCTACCCAGAGGCTTTTGTTTGCCTCTCCCGTTTACCCAGCAAACCCAATCCAAAGTGTCGGACTCACACTTCAGAGAGATCTCACTCCTGTTTGCATATTTCAACTTGCTCCCTGCCGAGTCATACATTGACTTGGCAAACAGTTGTGGAATTGCCACCTCCAGCATTGCCCCTTCTCTTTATTGATGCTAATAACTGGTAGGGTCAGGGTGATACAGGCTTTCAATATTGTGTGAGTGTTTACAGCAAACAACTGCATGGATATACAATCCACACTATGAACTTTTCAAACTGAACAACGCAGGCCTCCTCTAACAAATGAGAAGGTAAATTCATAAGCTCTCCATAAAATTGAAGGTTGCTCAATTCATTACGATCCAACAACCTGACTTGGTCTGGTTTGATCAGTATGGTGTCTGTGTTAGCAAACTTTAAATGGTACTGTCAGTTCACTGACTTTCTGGCTCCCTACTGTTTCACCCACTTGAATGAAAGATGCTCAGTGGGTGCACATGTTGAAAAATCTTCAGCATTTTTTGGCCCATAGAGCGTGATCATCATGGTTCCTACAGCTTCTGCAGCAGACCACATTGGTGTCATGTGCTCTGAAATGGAAGCAACAGGGCTCCACCCCCCGACACTGTCTCCTGGCTATATCTGATCACTAACAACCTGTAGAGTAGGCTGTGCTACAGGTAGCTGCTACCTACTCTAAACTCATGACTTAAGCAAATAAAGCAGCTTGAAGCTTAAAATACGGGAAGTTTTTGTCAATATGACAAGATTGTCATAGCAAGCTTTGGCAACTGACACATACATGTTGTTTATTTGCCCAGGTTGGATAATAAGACTGTGAAGCTGGTGTTGGTCAGACAGGCAGACAGACGGGAGACAGACAGATATACAGACAGACAGACAGACAGGCAGACAGACAGACAGACAGACAGATATACAGACAGACAGACAGACAGACAGACAGACAGGCAGACAGACAGACAGGCAGACAGACAGACAGACAGATATACAGTCAGACAGGCAGACAGACAGGCAGACAGGCAGACAGACAGACAGTCAGACAGACAGGCAGACAGACAGGCAGACAGTCAGACAGACAGGCAGACAGACAGATATACAGACAGACAGACAGACAGACAGGCAGACAGTCAGACAGACAGACAGGCAGACAGACATACAGACAGACAGGCAGACAGTACTTTATTAATCCCATTGGGAGGTTCCCTCCTGGAAATTGACATCTCCATCGCTTCTCATATATTGCACTGTTTAAAAATATAGAATATAAAGTACAAAAAAGAATATAAAAATGAAAATAGACACAATAAATTAGGCAGTAGAGATAACAGAAATTTGAATCAAGAATAGGCACTGGTAAAAGAACTGAAGAAAATATGCATTTGTGTATGTGTGTACCTGAGTGTGTGTGTACCTGAGTGTGTGTGTACCTGAGTATGTGTGTACCTGAGTGTGTGTGTACCTGAGTGTGTGTGTACCTGAGTATGTGTGCACCTGTGGTCAAAGACCATGTTTGTCTTTATTGATACATCTGAACAAACTAGTGGAAATTCTTTTTAAGTTTAACTTACCTGGTGAAATTAAACATTGATGTGCCTTACCAGGTCATCTCAGGGAATTCTTGGAAGAATTAGATGTTCTGCTATGGAACATCCCCGACGATGGCCACAAGCATTTCTCTGTGATTTCAGAGAGAGGGACATTAACATGGCAGTTGTCGTCAGTCCTCTTCACATTCTGTCCATATCCAGTGTGACGTCTGCTCCAGGTCTCCCTCCTCTCTCCCCTCATCTGCCCGATCACCTGACCACTTCTCTCTGATGCCCCCCCACTGTGCCACAGACACTCTCCTCTGTGCTCTGGCTCCTTCTCTGGACTCTGTCCGTCTTCTCAGCTCTCAACACGACCCCTCCGGCTCTCTGGTTATCAGACTCGTGTGTGCTGGCAGAATCAACCGACGGGAAAGAAAAATGGAGCGAATCGAAGTTCCCCGAGGGTCTTCTTGCTTACCAGTCTCTTCTCCCTTCCCTTTCTGCTTTTCTGCCTCCTTATCTGCAGCTGAACGCTTTCTAAATCTGAAATTCAATCATCCTTCTCCAACCCCGCAAAAACTGCTTTCTATCCTCTCTACTATCCTTAATTCCTTGACCTCCATCCAAACACTCCTCGTTTTCTCATCCATCTGCTGACACCACCTGCCCTACATTCACATCTTCATTCCCTACTCACGCTTCCTTTTCACCTCTTCCTCCTAATGAGGTACTATGGTGATCACTTCTCACCACCCGACCACCCACCTCTCAACCCTTCCTTTAGTCTTCTTCTTTATTGCTCATGACCTCATTCCTTTCCTCACCCATCTCATCAATGCCCCTTTAACAACTGGTTGCTTTCCAGACAGTCTTAAAGCAGCAGGGGTGAAACCCTCTTTCAAAGGAATCCACACTTAAAACACCTCATGCCAAGAATGACACACCTGTCTCTCTTCTCACATTTCATTCTAGAGCACTCAGTGTGCTCTCTTCACCCAGCTCCCTCAGCTGCATGTCACCTCACCAGTTTGGATTCAAGGCAGGCTACTCAACCCAGACTGCCCTCCCTGCCGGCACAGCCTCCCTCTCCTCTGCTGTCATCGCTCCGGACCTGTCAAGCACCCATGACTCAGTGAGAACTAGAACTAGGAGTCTCAGGTGCTACAGTTTTCTTGTTCACATCCCACCCCAAGGACCACACTTTGGGGGTAATTTGGAGTTGAACTGTGTCTGAACTTAGCGTCACTACTGAGGGTCCTCAGGGCTCTGTTCTAGGCCCCATCCTCTGTTCTCCGTACATTCATTCATTGGCCTCTGTTATTCACTCACATGGCTTTCCCACAGTCTCAAACCCAAGTGGCAGCATGAGTCTCAGTGAGAGCCGGCTCTTTGAAGTGAACGGTTCGAGCCGATACATGTCATTGAGTGAGCCGTTCTTCCCGCCTCGCTCAAGCGCTGGCAACAATGAGTGGTTATACGTAGTGATTGAGTAGTCTCTGCACCAATGGGCGGTCGCTGAGAACCATGACGCAATCAAACTGGGACTCCACACACACACACAATTCAGTTTGCTGAATGCGAAGTGAGCAACTAGCATGTTTATTATTTTGTTTATTGTTTGTTCATTTTTAAGTTAAATCCAGTTTAAAGGGATTTCAAGAACTGTTGGGTGCAGTCATTTTGCAAAAATAGGCTATGGTTAGTCTCCTATTGTTATTACAAATGTGTGGTACTTGATGGGCAATTTCTAAATTCTCAGAATACTGCTGTTTGCACATTTTGATGCCCTCAGTATTATATTTTTTGTATTTTATTTTAGCCTTTCGATTCTATTGTGTTAACATCTACAATAATAGCCTACATTTTTATGATTGTTCCTGTTGTGAACATCTCGTGTTTGTATTTTAATGGATAATTTGTCTTATATTCGATTGACATATCACTGCTGTTCAGTTTTAGACAATATTTGTTGACATGAGTCAATATTTGACAGTATTGTTCATTTGTTGAGCTGTTGTTTTTACAATAGGCTATATTTTATAGGCCTACCTTGATATCACTGTTGTTCAGTTTTAGACAATATTTGTTGAAGTAAGTCAATATTTGACAGTACCATTTGCTGAGCTGTTGTTTTTACAAAAGGCTATATTTTATAGGCCTACCTTGTGTTCTTTTGTTTATAGAATAGGCCTAATTTGTTGTATGCTTATTTCAACACACAGTAGGCTATTGTTATTATTACCATGAGGACACATTTGTTAAGACTGTGTGTTTGAATAAAAAGACAAACTAAATGAGAAAAAAACATTGATAAACCCTGGTGCTTTGTAAAATATAAATAATGTATAGGTTGTTAATTAGTTCTTTGGATGGCGTTAGATTGGCCTGTCAATTGATTGCAATTACTTTAAATCAATACTACACAATTAATTGTGTGCCCTGCTAATTTTCCTCCATGGGGCCATGGTAGGATCACGTCGTTGCCAATGCAATGTCACAAGCCAAAATAGTGCAAATTACACTGGGTGGGAACTTATAGGCCTAGTTTAAAAAAGAGCCGTTTCAGAGCCAAAAGAGCCGGCTCAGTAAGGTGAGCCGAGCCAAATGTACCGGATCACCAAGAAGAGCCGAAATTCCCATCACTAGTGGACACACCGCTTGGGTTGTATCATCTTGGTTAGATGCACTTATTCTAAGTCGGTGTGAATAAAGCAATGTAATGTAGTGGTAAAGAGGCACACAGATACAGTAACAATTATGTTTTTCCTCTGTGCATTTTCTGCCATGGACACACATTTCTGCAGGTCAGAGTCTTTTACTCCCATTTTTAACAAATCATTGTTCCCACTGGCCTCAAGACAGCCACAGTGCACCCTTGATTTCAGCCCAGCATTCAATACAGTCTCCCCTATAAGAAGTGATGCCACACTCTGCAACTGGACATCGAACCTCCTCAACAGACAAGAAGATTCAGATTGGCCGTCCACCCTGGTGGAGGAGGTATGACAGCTGATGATCATCTCATATCTCCACCCTGTTAACAAAGCTCAGAAGCTGTGTTTCTTCAGGAAACTCCAGATGGAACAGTTCTCATGCTCAGTTCTTGACAGCTACAGAGGACTGATAGACGGCATCCTGACCGAAAATGTTTCCAGTTGACTTGGTTTGCCACAGCCCAGGACTCTGTGGCAGCTGATCAGAATGGTGAAGAACCTCGCTGGTGCCCATGCTCCGAGCATCAGTGATATCAACCAAGTGATCCTGGAAGACAATACCCAACTCAGCCACAGTCTTTTCATCCTGCTGCTATATAGCAAGTGTGGACCCCCCTCTGTACCACGACTTTCCTCAGGCTCTCAGACCCCTCATGTCTGCACTCCACCATAAAAATATGTTGTTTCTTCCTTCTGATGTATAGTAGTGTGTTGTGTAAAGGGAATACAACATCTATTTTGCTGCAACCCTGTGTTGTAGACTGATCAAATCATAATAATGATAATAATAATAATACTATTGGACCATGTCATGCTGGGGTATATGTGACAGAAAATGTAATTTTCTCTGATTTTATCTGATTCAAACCAAGGAAGAAGCTGTCCTTTCCTGCTTTATTTCTTTTTTTCCTTGAGACTTTCCCCCACTCATTCTTTGGCAAATCCAGCCTCCAATCACACCTCCCTTCTTGTCCGAGTCTCATTCAGAGAGCTGATTGACTTTGAGAGGGCGATCAAGCTTGGAGGGCCCACTGAGCGTCTCGGTGGAGAGCTGAGGACACCAATTAGCTGCTCGCCTGTTGTTATGGGTCCCAACAGGGAGGCCCTGTTCCCTCTGTGTGGGCTTTCTGTTCGAGAAGCAGGCAGCCGCCGGGGCTGGTTTTAGCCAGCTGTAAGCAGAAGGAATCTCCTCTCAGGCCCAGGTTACAAACAACCAACCTTGTCTAATCTCTAAATGAGAGCCAGGAGGACGATGGGACACACACTGTTCTCCGTGTATGTGCATCTTTGTGTAGCACGTGGTTCATTGTATTTGAGCTCGTGTGAATGTTTGCATGTACAGTGTGTGTGTGAGCAGAAGTCTGTTCAAATGTGTGTGTTTGTGGCAGCACACAGATTATATCTGACAGGGAGGGAGTGTGATGTGTTTGTCCTGGCTAATTCTGCTTCAGCTGGCTTGACATTTTCACACTATTAGATAAGATAGAGAGTAGATTGGGGGCCGGGTTGACAATCTTTTATTTACTGGCTGCAGATAAAACCATTAATTTCTGCTAATGAATGAGTGTGTGTGCCCAGAGAAGAGGCATCAACACCTGCTGGAACATCAGCGAGCAGACACTATTCATCACCATTAGACACACTGGCACTAATTCTGTCTCTCTCTCTCTCTCTCTCTCTGTCTCTCTCTCACACACACACACACACACACACACACACACACAGACACACAGACACACACACACACACACACAGACACACACACACACACACACACACACAGACCAATATCTGTGGTCAATACTGTCAGAACAAATTTTTTCCTGGATCTGGTGAGGTTGGTCCACAGATGCCGATATTGTAAGATTAACTTTTATACTGACAGTAATAATTTATAATGCACAATACATTTGCTGGAACATGCTGGAAAGGAAGAAAAAAATGCTCATTGTATTACACTGAGTGCTTTGCAGGTATAGATTCCTGTTGGATTTAGACCTATGACTAATCACTTGTTCCTTGGTTCATGGCTTAAATAAAAAAAACAAAACAACAAAAACAACATAGGTACATGAGTTGTGTGTTGTGTAAAAGAGAATTCCCATCTATCTTTAAGCTGAACAGAAAACCAACATTTTGGGAGCAGCATGGCCTTCACATCATTTCAAAAACAAAGTCTCCCAAAATAACTAGATCTAATTGGCACAACACGCACACACATATGCTTTGGTTTCCATTAAATAAAAATGATGACAGTATCTGTTCTCTTCTCTCCCACATCATGCTCCCATTCTTCTGATGTGACAAGCCCTCTCTGAGGCAGTGAGCTGCTAGTTTAACCATTACAGTATTAACCTGTTAGCTGCTCCTCTACATGCTGTATGTTCAACATGTTTCCACATATCCTGTGACAGCATCATCTTCTGGCACATATATTTAGAACATTTTAGAGTAGATTTTAGCAAACCTCTTTTGTTGCATTTACAACAAAACTGAAATTGTGTGCAGCCCTTTCACTTATACCAAAAACTTTCTGTTAATGGCAAGTCCCTTAACTAACATGTTATGGTACCCCTCCACCCCCCTTTGTCATTAGTAACATTAATGCGTGTGAATGGATTCCTTTAATTGGATTTCAAATCTTATTGTATTGATTTTTTTCTATTTGCCCAACATCCAGCATTCAAGTGCAGTGGTGTTAGTGCTCACCCTTCATTGCCTACAGTTGCCTTCATCAACTCTCTTTTAGCTCCTGAGCAGAATATTTGGCTCTTTCAGTTGTTGTATATATAACATGGCTGGACATAATAATTAAAACAAAACAAAATGTTGGCAATTTCAATTCAGAAGCATTGGATGGATATTGGTGTATACCTTGATTTCTAATGTATTCAGCATGATGGAGCACGCTGTCATGTGTTATTGCTTTGTTGACTTGCAGAGAGCCCTATAGATCTGCATGTTGTCAGTGAGTCTATACTTTCTCTCTGACTGCCTAAGAACCCTTCAGGAGAATTTGATTCTTCCAGTTTCGCAGTCATCCATCTCCCTCTAGTTTGCAAGCATTCATTTTATTTCTCACCTATAGACAAACAGTTGGCCTCTTTCTTCCAGCGAGCATTTCCCAGCTGATATGTGTCATATAGTGCAGGGCAGGCTTTGATGAAGACGTAACTGAGCACCGTATACATTTCCACATTGTGGGACTAATAAAGGAATCTCTTATCTTTACCTTCAAACAAAGAGTTATTTTAAGTAGCTGTTCAAACTGGCATGAAAATGCATTTTGTATTTCTGTCTAGTTGTGACTCTGGTGGTTATATGTGTCGCTGACATTAACTGCACTCTTTGACCCGTCTTATAGTGACCATACGCTTTACTGCTGCCAATGAACGGAAGATCAGACTGTCTGAAAATACAGTAAGTTGATAGGTAGAGATTGCTGTTTTACTGCTGTTGTGAATACACTGACCCTGAGCAATGGCCACCAGCCCCAGAAGATCTTTTACACAAGTGAAAAGCAGAATTCCATTAAATTGTGGTTGAGTCACAGGCCGACTCACACTGTAGGAAAACACATGGATTGTTTTTCATTTTTACTAGTAAAGTTACATATTGTATCTCTGAGGTTTATTTTGTGTACAAAGTGGCTGTACAGTATCAAATGCAACCTGCAGTACCACAGTAACTGTTAGGACATAGAAGGCAGGTTAATGCCAAGTGGGAAGTTGGATTAGTTAAGATCACCCATTCTCTCCCCTCACCAGCCCTCTCAACCTCTCTCTCTCTCTCTCTCTCTCTCTCTCTCTCTGTCACTCCTAGAGACATCAGACAATGAGTCGAGGTGTGAAGAATAATTAGATGTGATGATTAAATAAATGTGCTTCATTACTGGCCTTTAACAGCCCCTGAGACAGCAGCACTGCAGGATATACAGTACTGGGCCAAAGCTTCAGGCAGGTGTGCAAAAGAATGCTTTCACACATGGAAGTGCTAATAGTTTGTTTTCAGTGAATGAGGAGAAGAGAAATCTAAACCATCAAAATTGTAGTAACAGCAAATATTGATTTGATTAAGATTTTTCCTTTGTTTGCACACTTGGTATTTTGTAAACTCACTCCCCTCCGACACCAGTGAACATCCAGGGAATGGACATTGAGATGGTGACATCCGATAAGTACCTGGGTGTTCTCAACAACAACAGACTAGGCTGGACTCACAACCCTGCTGCACTGTACAGGAAAGAACAGCTAGTGCAATTGGGGAGTTGAAAAAGAAAAGTAGTGTCCCCAGTTTGGGAAACTGTGAGGTAAGGGTTGGGTTAGGGTTAGGTTAAGGTCAGGTAGACCTTCAGGTTAGTCACCAGGAAACGAATTCATGCTACCATTAAAATGCAAACTCTCTCTCTCTCTCTCTCTCTCTCTCTCTCTCTCTCACTCTCTCACACACACACACACACAGACACACACTCACACATATAGTTTTATTTCTGTTCACATAAAAAGAACTTTAACACTGAGCATTGCTAGAATGTTTTTACACCTGATTGTCATGCTAACAGCAACATCAAAGTTTCAGACTGAAGTATCAAATAAAACACACACAGGTAATAAATATGTAAGCACAAGCATGAGCACACAAAGAAAGAAAGGCACATACCCTTCCAAAGAACAGCAGCCCTCCCCTGGGGTTCCTGTAAGTGGGCAGCTCTCGGCTGGCCAACATGCTGCCATTGGGTTTATTAGAAATCCAATTTTAGAAGATAAAGTGCACATGCAGGATGAAAGGAGGAGGAACGAAAAGAAGAGAAGAAGAAGAACAAAGAAAGACTGAGTTCACTGTAACAGCTGGTGTGGTTGTTGTCAGCCAATATACATCTATATATGCATACACACAGTAATGAACAGTGCTGTTGTCTACACAGAGGCATAGGTCTTTTCATAGATATTTCACATATCGTACACAAAGTTTGCAGGCAAGTAGATCTGTGGTGCTTTCCAACCTATTGAGAAACAGTTTGTTTGTGTGTTAGAGCTCTCACTGTTTCTGATCTTCATTGTTGTCAAACCTGTACATGAGAAATAGATTAGGCTTCTGCTGCTCCGAGGATAAATGGAAAATTGAATTGAGTTTTACTCAGACAACTGTGGAAGGGAGGAATTCCATTTACTATACAGTTGCACACAAGGGCAGCTTTTTTTTAATCTAGGCAACTTGTACTTTTTTATAAGCATTTTTTAAAAAAACATTCTGTAAATTCTCTTTACGTTTTGCAGTGTCTTACATTAGTACTTAAACTTAAACCAGACAAATGTGCTATCATATGTGCAACCTCTGTAGGGGAGGAAAAGGAGTATTAAAGATAATAATAAAGACAGTCATTCCACCTTTATAATGCATAATAATATTTGCAGACTTTGAGAATCAATTTTTAGAGAGAGAGAAAAAAAAACCTTACTAAACTGTCTAAAAAACTGTCTAAAAAACCCTGTCAAATTAATCCCAAACCTGAGTTGCACTAAACCTTGGCATTACTTTACATCTATAGAGATAATGCTTTTATCCAAAGCAGCTTACAATAAGTGCATTGAACCATACAATACAGAGATTGTGAGAATCATAATTACATTCACTTCATCAGAGAGAGGAAGCTGCAGCCTCTCTGCTGCCCTGGCGTCAGTGCCGAGCTTGTTCCATCACTGTGGCATCAGAACCACAAACAGTCCTAATCTTGTTGAGGGATAATATGGTGGACCCTGGCAGTGAGGCAGCAGTAGGCTGACTGAGCCTGGGTAGCAGAGTGTAGCGGACTGACAGGGGTATGTGGTTGGACCATGTCCTGGATGTAAATGTGGGAACTCTTTTTCTTTTCTCGAGGCTGCAGGATTTGTGCTGTGCTCTCTCTCCTGTGAGTGTGTGTTGGGGAGATAGATGGAAATAGACCTCTGTGGGCGCTACACTCTCTCTCCTGCTCCAGAGCTGTGTGTGTGTGTGTGTACTGGTGTGCATGTGTGTGTGTGTGTGCACAGAGCCAGCAAGAGAGAGCAAGACAAGCGAGGACACCCCGTTTGCCTATTTTTGATGGTTATGCAACTATCATACGTCAGAATATGCTGAGGCATTGTGGGGAAAATATGTATTGGATCAGCATCAAAGGCTCACTGTAGAGAGAGAGAGAGAGAGGGAGAGAGAGATAGAGAGAGGGGGGGGAGCGGGGAAGTGCAGAGAAGCAAAGAAGAAAATGCATTTTTCTTCTGCTTTACAATGCTGCGTGTGTTGTGGTGATAAGATGGTAATCCTGACACTGGCGTCACACAATGCAGCAGCACTGTCCTTTACTGAAGGAAACAGAAGAGGATGTCATGCATGTAATATATCTCAATGTTATTTTTTTTTACCTTGGATCTTTCACTTGTACTCTCTTCTTATGCAAATATAGCACATTTGCATATGAGAGATTAGCTAAGCAACATATTTTGAGCCCGTTCATGTGTGTATAGTGAAACCACTTTGTACAGGCCTTCCTTGCTCTGTGTGTGTGACCTGGCCTGAGTCTGAACTGAACCCAAACGCAGGACCACGAGACCAAAGTTTCAAAATAAAAGATCTTTAAATAAAAAAAGGCAAAACTCAAAATCACTCTTACGAGGACAGTCCAACAACAAAGTACAACTGAAAATCACTCAGACAAGGCTGAGGAAAGAACAAGACATGAACAAGGCAAAGTAACAAGCAACAATGAACATGAGACGTAGAATGACAGACTAAGCAGACAGGACAAACTGGCACAGGACAGGGGAAGACACAGACATTATATACAGGAGGTAATGGGGAACAGGTGGAGACAATCAGGGCGGGGCAGACAATCACACTGGTGGGAAACACAGAAGGAAGGGCAGGTTACCTGGAACGAGAGGGAAGACAGTTACCAAAATAAAACAGGAAATGACGAGGCAGCATGAGACAGGACATAATGCAAGAAAGTAACTTAACATCTTTTTCTTAGTCATGACAGTGTGTCTGTGGTACTGATCCATCTGTCCCCATCATTCCAGCCAGAGACGAGTGCGATACACATCTGAATTCTCTGTCTTTGTCCATTTGTTCTATGATGATAGAACAGGAAATTGAAGCTCACTTTTCTCGGCTTTTAGCATGATTCATTGCTTCATTGTGAACCACTCTGAACACACTGCTGTCCTGACAAGCAGATTAGAGCTGCAGTTGTTTTCTGCTGGTTTGTTCTTGAAGTCGGTCTCAGTATGTGTGACAAACTGTAAAATCAGTCTGCTAACTTGCTTCTTCAGAAAGCTCCAGCTGCGTCCACTGACCTCTGCTTGATGGCCTCTGTGAGTGAGTTGTCATTTGTTGGTGTTCATTTTATCTCAGGGCCTTGGCTGTTTCACTGTTGTAGTGATCTCCACATGTCCCGCCTTCAGGGTGGACCAGCAAAGATCTTATGGTGTTGAATGGTCTGTGATGAGTTCTGACTCATGTGACTTGAAGATTGGTTTGACATTTGGACAGTCACATGACGTAAGGGAACTGTACTGGGATGCTTCTGGTGGTCCCAGTTAGCAGTGTCTGTCCTGAAGTGCAGGTGGGATTCTCATCCATTCCTCGTCCCCATTGGCCCAGAGTGTCCCCCATACATGTCTGCTGTCTGTCTAACCCCACTTCTTACAGTGATATGTTTGGGCTTTGCCGAGTATATTAATCTGTAGTCTGTAGAAATTACATGTATATACTAATATTTACTACAACAATGTACAGGGAAAACAAATCCATAGTATATAAAGAGAATTTCTTGGCTTGGTGGAACTGATGTTAGATGATGCAGACCCAGTTGTTTCATTCCTTTCATCATTGTTGGGTGTATTCAACACACAGTACAACTGTCATCAAGTTCTTATCTACTATTATTGAGAAGAGAAAAAAACAGCAAATCCACTGGCTGAGTAAAGCAGACAATGTGTGAACCGTATTTCTCCTAAGACCTTTTTACATGATGTACTTTCTGAGAAACATCATGTCCACATATGAGGACGTTTGTTTAATATTGATGAGTAATGATGTGCAAAGCTCTGTCTCTGGTGCCTGAACACAGCAGCATTTTTCCTGTGAGTGAAAACACAATGTGCCCATGAGCGACACGGCTCATTTGAAGTGCTGCTGTAACAGTGAGGCTGTGAGACGCATGTTTGTAACAAAGTAAACATTCTACACATTTTACATTGTTACTGTTCCAAACTGTTCATTTCCATTTCTGAACATGGCATGAAACATGAAACAGAAAACATTTCACTTACACTCTAAAACTGCTGCTTCAGACTTTTTTCCCCGTGGGAACATGTTTACACCCGTGTGTGAGAAGCTGTGGAACAGCTGCGATCTCCCTGGAAGCAGAGGAACACCTTGCATGTAACACACTGCACTGGAGTTTTCCCTGAGCTCACTGCACTGGCACTGCAGTCCTCAGGTTTACCCCCTCAGGCAGATGTGCATTAGCCCTCCTGTGGACTGAGACATGCTCTGTCCCTTGGACTGAAACATCCTCCTGCTCGGAAAAGTTCCAGTCATTGTCACGCTGACCTTAAGAAGGTCATAGCAACTTCCATACGCAATTCAAGGAGCTGCATGATGATCTTCTTTGGTGTGCCACACACAGGGAGGTTTGTGGTACAGTAGCCAGCTGTTGGCTAAAGCCACATCCATGAAGTGCATTAGCATCCGCAGTGTCCATGTCTCTGTACGGCCGCTCATGTGAGAGTCATTCATCATTCTGTGGAGGAGGTCAGCTCCACCCATCGTGGAGTTAACTGGTCATGAGATGGTCACATATGGTTTGAGTTCTTTGTCCCATCTCTGGCAGGTGTCCTCTGGCTCTCTAGCATGAACAGCACACATGGTCAATACAGGTTTATTGTCATACCACCTCACCACGCAAGTCTTTCCATCCTCAGTGATAAGTTGTTCTGACGCACCTCTTCCATCTTCTTTCATTGTTTATTCCATTGAAAGCTTCCACACTGCTGCAGCGACCCTGTACCAAGTTAAATACAGCTGCTTCTTCATCATGTGTTCCACACCTTGAATGGATGTGAAGAACCGATCACAGTACACATTAGTTTGAGACAGACGATCTCTCACCAAGCCTCCCAGACCCAGATCCTCTGCTTCCTCAGCCTGCTCCATGAGTCCAGCACTAAACCACCAAGTCTTTCATTCCAACTGGGCTTGGTCTGCCACTAAAAATTGAGTTTGCACTTGTCAGGGTTCCATTTTCAGTCTTACTCATGAAAATGTCCTCATTAAATAATTCACTTTTACAAACTTGACCCGCTTGAGAAGAATAGAGAGAAATGACAATGAAAGAGAAAAGATAGAGGCAGAGGCTGATCCCTCACAGATACAGCAGAGAACAGATGGAGCAGAGAAGAACACAAGGAGGAGAAGAGGACTGGCAGGCCTGCTCTGAGAGGAGAAAAATGAGGGGAGGAGAGCTGGAGCAGGAGAGAGAGAGGAAGAGAGGGAAGCAGTCGGAGGAGTGGAAGAAGGAGGAGAGGCTAGAACAGCTTGTTTTGCAGTGACAGGTACATAGAGGTCAGGCCTTAGCAGGTGTTTAGCCATCATGCTGTTACTGATAGAACGTAATGAGACACACACACACACACACACACACACACACACACACAGAGAGAGAGAGAGAGAGAGAGAGAGAGAGCTAGAGAGACATACACACATGGACATTCTCTCTCTATTTCTCTATCTCTCTTTCTCACTCACTCACTCACTCATTGTCTTGTTATTAAAGAGGCAAGGCAGACACAATGTTTGAAGTGTGTGTGTGTGTGTGTGTGTGTGTGTGTGTGTGTGTGTGTGTGTGTGTTTCATTAGGCCTGTGGGATGATGAGAGGCGAACAGTCAGGCAGGGTCTTGTCTCTGATTAAACCACAGGGCGGGGCACATGCTACTAATTACTCTCTCTCTCTCTCGCTCTCTCTCTCTCTCTCTCTCTCTCTCTCTCTCTCTCTCTCTCTCTGTGTGTGTGTGTGTGCATATGATTCAGCAGCAGGGCGGAATGTGTGCCACTAATTACAAAGTGAGTGGTGTAATTGTCATGTGATTGGTGACCAAGCCTTATTGTACCTTCCAGTCTGATTTATAATTACATCAGGGTTATTTATTTATATAAGGAAAAAATATTTTACAGAAGCGTCTCTGGGACTTCTTCTGTCTAGTCTTTTTAAGTTTCAATATTCTTAAAGTCTGCTCCCAGCTTAAAAGGACAGATATTGTTAGAGGGCTGTCTTGATAATGTTGCACAGCCAGTGTCATGTATGCAGAGCTAAATGCTAAGCCCAACTACAGTTGCACAGCTTTGTTATTAATACACACACAATTTAAATCAGTCTATTAGGTTCACAGTCAAAAGGTTTAGATTTTCTCTCCAGAAGGAACCAGACCTGAGCATCCAAACTCAACAGGCCTGATCACAGACGATGGCAGATCGAAAAGTTTCCCAATTCTACAGGACATGAAAAATACAACATACTGGAAATCTGGAAAGTAGATTTATCATCAGCAACTGACCAACTGTTTTATGTTTGAAGAGTACATGAACAGGAAGTTACAAAGCAACATCCTGTGGCCGTCTTTAGCTGAAGGTTTCGCTGGGTGTGGTCAGATGTGTCCTCTGTGATGCTTCACATACTGACACAGCTGCACATCTACATCACTATGACACAGAGGGTCAGAGGTCACGGGATTTAAACTGCTCTTGATTGGCTCCTGAAACCTTTACGTCTTCTCATCTGAATGCCACACACACTGTCTCAAACCACAAGCGCTCACTGCAGTTATACTTAGAATAAGAATGAATGGGATACTACAGTGATGTAAAGAGTGCGGTGCATGTGCCACATTTTACATTTTCCAACTCTTAACAAAACTGATTCAACACTGAATGATTTCAAACAGTTTTTACTCCTGAGTGTTTTCTCTTACTTAGTCTACTCCCGAAACCTTTCTTCTCTCTCTCTCTCTCTGTCTCTCTCTCTCTCTGTCTCTCTCTCTCTCTGTCTCTCTCTGTCTCCCTCTCTCTCTCTGTCTCTCTCTCTCTGTCTCTCTCCCTGTCTGTCTCTCTCTCTCTCTTTCTCTCTCTGTCTCTCTCTCTCTCTCTGTCTCTCTCTCTCTCTCTCTCTCTCTCTCTGTCTATCTCTGTCTCTCTCTCTCTCTCTCTCTGTCTTGTTCTAACAGAAGCTTGTGTAACACTCACTGAGGAGTCTAGGAACCATCCACTCAAACATTCCAACCCTGACCCCTGTGATAGTGTTTAATATAGAGAGTGAATTAATACATGCCCTGGTGTTGTGGAGTCTGCATTGGAGAATCTGCATATCTGCGGAGGTTGATCTCTGTTGGAAACAAGGCAGAGTCAAATATTTACGTCTGAAATCCAACTGCATCACTTACACTCCATGTTAGGTTTGAATTTTGAATCTTTTGAATGAGCCTAAAGGTTCAAATCTCTTATTGTGTGATTTCATTCCCACACAAACATGCATGCACACACACACAAACAGGGAGCCACTTGGCCATCCGATGTTAGACCTATAGTATGTCAGCGCAGTGAGCTGCTGTGGTTTAGTGAGTAAAGACCAGTGTTCAGTTTGTGCCTTTAGTGAGACAGTGGCATTCCACCAGCTCAAGGTGAGGGGACGTCAAGGGGATTCTCCTTCATGAGATTACATATCACGCATCATATTCATTGACAGTATCCAGCAGTTTAACATATATGAAGTAAAGCAGCAGGGTACCAGCCAGAGAAAAGAGACTGTGACAGCCACAGAGGAGAGTGTCAGTGGGAGGCTTCTGGTGGCTCTGATGGTCCAGGAGCTCCTGTTCCCTCCGTTCGCCCACACATCAACAACTGTGTGGGTTTCTTGATTCCAGAAGTTTACTGTACTTAGAAGGTGTTGACCACTAGCTGCAATGTCCTCTTTCATATCATTGCCCTTCTCCTCGTTCCTCGTCATCATTATCTCCGCCATCGAGGTTATGTTTCTGGTTTGGCGTTTGTTGGTTTGTTTGTTTGTTTGTTTGTCTGTTTGTTTGCAACATAACTCAAAAAGTTATGGACAGATTTTGATGAAATTTTCAGGAAATGTCCTTTCTGGGTCAAGGAACAAATGATTACATTTTGGAGGTGATCTGGAAAACCACCATTACAGAAATGTGGATTTTCGGGTATAACTATTAAACTACAAATGATATCAATGTGATTCCAGTTGCTAAGGGTCTGTTTTTATGGTCCAGGAATCCATTGAAATAGATACATCAAAGGTAGGACTAATATTCTGGGGTGTGAGTCACAATAAGCTGGGGGAACTGTGCTGCTTGGTGGAGGTCTGCGCTCTCCCAGTGCTTTTCTAGTTTCACCATGAAATCTCAAAGACACACCAGCTGTGTTTGTAACTTGCTCATGAAACAAGTCAAAAACAGAAGGAACAAGACAAATGATCTCAATCAGCGAATCTCTGCTCACATGCCACAACTTTAACAAAACTGACTCCTGGGATGAAAAAACCACCAGTGCTCATTCTAATGGCACTGAGAGTATTGCTGATTGATGCCACTCTGACATGTTAAATACAGTTTACAGAGTCAGAGTCATTGCCATCTTCCACAAAACAAAATCAATGCATCCATTTTAGACGGCCCATCGTCTCCTCCCACCTGCAGACAGTCCTGACCTGATCAGCCTCCACCTTTCTGAGAAGACATTGATTCTAATGGGTGATTGGCATTGGCGTTCAGTTTGTCATATTATTATGGCGCCATTGCCATGTGGCATTTATCTGCATTCTGTTTATGTCCTCCTAACTGAACTTTAAGTCCCAGACATAAATCATGTGTTGGTGTCGGCGATAGCTGGTGTCACAGCAGCTCTCGACGGATGTCACAGCACATCAGCTTTGTTATTTCATTTGGCATCACATAATGTCAGGTTGTCAAGGCATTATTAATATCCTTTGCAACTAACACAGCTGAATGGAGAGAAAAGTGCCTTCATGTGCTATAAAAAAGAGAGTGTAAAAAAACAAGTTGGATGTCCAACCCACATCTTCTAGGTGCAATGTGTGAGTCTGATAGCTTTATAGATGTTGACTTTTAAGAGTGGGTGAAAGTGTTTTGAAAGGGCTGACTTATACCTATATGGTGATTTTCAGAAGGAGGGTTTTGGCCTGAATTACTTTTGGTAATTCATTGCCTTCTGAAATCATTAAAGTGTGCACAGCGGACAGAACTTTATATGACATTACTGTTGACATTTAATTCATGTTTAAGATTTGTCAAAGATAAAACATTGTTGTTCAACACGCAAATACCAAAGTGCGTCCATGTGTCTCCCTCAAAAATCAAACCTAAAGCCACATTTAATCTAAACATCCCAGGAAGATTAAATCAGATTTTTCATGGCTCGACAATTATGACTTCACTTTGCGTTTCAAAATTTACACTCAATAGAAGTCACAGGTTGCTGTGTCTACCGCTACACTTTATTTATTTACTAGAATTATAGTGAACATGCATATAAATCTTGAGGAGCAACCTAATAAAAAACTGAATAACCTAACAAATAGTGTTGGTGCATTCACATCTTCACTTACAGTTAATACGTTATGTGTATATACACTTTCATAATACCCAGTGACACAAAGAGGTACAGATTCGATTAGATTAGATATATACTGATTTTAATTAGCCAGTATGCAGAATCTTGGTGTGAGAGAAAGATCAATGTGCTCTGAGAGTAGAAATGGTTTCACTGCTGTCCTGTGTTGCTCAGAAAGCTTCAGCATGGCTAACACATTATCAGTGTGAGCGGAGGTGTTGACAGTGTGAGGTATTCATCATTGGAACGAACGTAATCAGCACAGAGAGAGGCTGGAGGTGGAAACATGTCTCTGGGCAGCAACATTACTGTTAGAAAAAATACAGCGCATCATTGTGAAAACAGCTGGTGCCAATCAAAGTCATGTATTTTGTGATGATTTATCTAAAGCATCTTGGAGGTGAATTAGCAGAGCACAGAACTCAGCTTCATTCAAGAACATGCAGATGCATAAGGAGGCTTGTTGTCAGTCTTCAGTTGCCATCCAGTCTGGAGGAGAATCATAGAGTAACACACACACACACACACACACACGCACACACACACACACACTCCCTCACCGTGCACTGAGGTCTTCATATTGGATGAGGCTCAGTGTGCTAGATCTGAATGGCTGATTATGTGCGTGTCTCTGCTCTGCCATATCGCCCTTGTCATGTCAAATCAATATTGTTCCCATCTCCACATTGATATTTCCATTCACACCTACTGTCTGTCATCTGCTAACAAGTGTGAACACGGAAGCCTATGAACACTCGCTATGCAGCCAATGATTAAACCCGATCAACCTCTTTCTCCGTGACAACGACACCATTGGGGAAATGTTAATATAGGTGTTATTAGTAAAGCTTTGGGGATTTTGAACACACACACTTGGATTCAGGAGGAAGAGACAGAGAAGTGGAGGTTTTTTCTGAAGCTTGTTTTGTGTGTTTCTAACACTTTGAGTAGGCTGTCAGATATAGGATCAATTAGACCATTGTCTGGCTGAGAGGCGTGAAGGGAGAGCATGATCAAAATGCCTGTGATGAAATATTAATAGAGTGATACATATCTGGGAGGTGCCACCAACTGAAGACTCTGCTGGGTCTTGTTCGGTTTTTTGCTGCTGTGTCTGTGTCTAACCTCAGTGAGAAAAAAAACTAGAAAGGCTTCACTTATAGTTGGATTGTCCACTTCTCATCACATTTCTCACCCTTTATATAATGTGATTTTGGTAAATATGTCTACTGAGGACTTAATTTAATAATTAATTTAATATTCATTCAATCTATTAATTGAATCTAATTGAATATTTGAACATTTTAGGAAAGTTAAAGAATTAACTTGTTAGCATTCAGAGCTCCCTTTTTTCCATGACAGCACTACCTCTATTGGACTGCATCATAACTGTTTCTCCCTAATATCAGGTCAGCATTTTATCAATATCTCCACTGTTAACCCTGTAAAGCCTGAACCATGAAATAATTGACAGAAAATTCCAGTTCTTTGAAACTGGAGCCTTTAATGGTCCTTCTGAAGAACTGAACAAAAAAAAAATCAAATATTAATTTCCATATATGGGTTTAAATTTTTATCATCATCATTTGATGCTCAAAGTTTCATTTAATTTAATTCAACAAAAACATATTAAAACAAAAACATGTAACAAACTGGTCATTCTTTTTCCAAACAAGAAGATGTTTGTATTGTTATTCCACTATTTATTATTGTTATTCCTCTGTATAAGCTCCTATCTGCTCTCATGCAGCAATGAGAGATCCACCAACAGAGCTGGCAGGTGAAGAGGAACACTTCATTTATTTTGGCTCATTTTGTGATTCACATTTTTTTATTTTGCACACTGATGATGGAGGAGCCTCCAAAACTCATGGATCATATATGATACGTTCGTTGATGTCGGGTTAAAACATGTCTACACCATTCAGCCTTTGTCCATGTTCATAGCTGCCATTTGTTAAAGGCCACTAAAAAGGAAGAAAATAGACACAGTAATGGCTTAATTTAATATTATTAAAATCTCAACACAGAACACTCAGTTCAAAGTGATGCAGCAGTGAGCCTCAAAGTTCCTATTCCTGTTGGCTCTTCCATGATTTGATGTGTCCTTGCATGCTGTCAGGCAGCAGAGTCATAAGATCATGCAGTCATGATATGTGTTTCACAGAAGTGTATTTGTTTGCTAGCAGTCTGTCAGGCCTGAACACAGACAGGAACTCTCCTTAATGTGGCTGCTTCGTTCGACAGAAGGTAGATGATGTGCTTTAAATGACTGGTGGAGGAAGATCCCCTTTGTTCAAACGCTTAACCAGAGTGACTAAACAGTGCTGTTGCTGAAGTGACATTAAAGCTGTAATTGCTCCTTTGTCAACATCAGCTTGTGTTAATGACAGGTAGGAGGACTGCTCAGAAGATCCCAGACACACCGAAGAGACACAAGTGTGTGTGGCTGTCGAGACGTTTTTCAGCCCCCAGGGCCCCCCTGCTGTGCTGCTGGAACTTTGAGTCACAGTGAAAAATTCAATTATAGCCATCTAAACATCTGGTAGAGTGCAGACATTATTGTATAGGCCAAAAATGTGTGTGTGTGTGTGTGTGTGTGTGTGTGTGTGTGTGTGTGTGTGTGTGTGTGTGTGTGTTTGCTCTTCTTCTGTTACCTCACTGACCTTTTGTTTTCTCTAAAGGTGTTGTTTGCACCAAGTGTGGGTGGTTCTAAAGGGGGGTGGATGGGAGTGGGGGGTGGGGGTGCTGCTCTGCTGATAATTAGCTTAATTAGAGATTAATTAGCGGGGTAGCTGCAGGGGAGATGCATGGGGAGATATACTGAGCTCTACAGGGAGATTGCGAGGGTGTGAAGGAGAGGTACATGCATGTAGGATCCACTTGTATGCATGTTTAAAGTCAGACATTGACATGCTGGAAGTACATGGCAGAAATCTCAGTTTGAATAAGTAAAGCAATTTAACAAGTAATCAGCCTTTTATTATAAAAATATAAATAACAAATGAACCAACATGGTGACATATTTTCTCCCGTTTCTAATACATTATAGCTTCTTGTTAAGTGTCAGTTTGCTGTTACTTGTGCATGGATTGTGTCATTCCTTCTTGGTTTAGGACAACTTGCAAATGTGTTTAAAAAAAAAGAAATGTAGAAAGGCTCTGTTGGAGTGAAAGTTTCTGTCACCTCAGTATGTTAAAACAACACAGAATAAATGAGGCTGTCCTGTAGTCAGCCATTCATTTCTTTAAAATGGCTTATATTTCTTCCTGACAAGCGTCCTCTTTAAGCTTTACAAATACTGAGTGACTGGCTTGTCCCTCTTCTCTGTGTCCACTTTATGGGTGGACACAGATGTTACAATTCTAGGGAGGCCACTGTTCCCTCTTCATCTTCTCCCAGTGCTTATAGTTGCAGAAAACATATACAATAAAATTAACTATAATTTCACTTTTGGTGAAGTATGTTTGGGAAGGTAGTGACGACAAGATTGTGTCTTTTATATTTTACAGTGTGGAGGCTGTAGAGAAGACGATATATATATATATATATATATATATATA